>WYDI02004345.1:0-52291 GCA_009867235.2 Psittacus erithacus | reverse complement strand
GTGGGAGAATTCAAAATGTCTTCTCCTCTCCCTTTGGACATGCTGCCTCTGATTTTCCATACTTCTTTCATAGCCTTTTCAGTTGTTCATTTAAAAAGTTGACTGACAAATTTTAAAGCCAATGAATATACACAGTCAAGGTGCCACAAGGGCTAGGTCCCATTGCACTAGACTAGACTGAAGCAGGGGAGCCAGGTGGCATGCAGATAGCCCCAGCCCTGGGCACTGAGCACCTCCCTGGGGATAGAGACGGGCCAAGGCTAGGCTGGGACATGGGCCATGAGTGGGCCTGGCTCAGTGGGGTCCATGGCCAGGCAGGGCAGGGATGTGGGAAGCTGGAGCCTAGCCCTGCTGCAGCATCACAGGCAGGGACTGATGTCCTCAGAGGGCTGAAATGTGAACCTGTGCAGGATTTTGGGATTTCTGGTGGACAGGAGACAGGGACCGTAGGTTCTGCCATCCCTACAGGGCCCTGAAGTATGCATTTGTGATAGAAACGTTGTCATGTTAGAAATAACTCTCTTCATACAATTTCCAAGAGCAACTGAATGTAAACTCTACTTTCCCGGGCAATTAGGCCTTCTCTGGGAACATTATTCTTAATAAGCAGCTTTACAGTGGTTTTCAAAAAGCTTCAACTTCCTGTGGAGTATTGTGTTACCCTTCCTAATACCTGTACTAAAATCTCAGAACTATCAAAGGTGATTTGCAATTCATTAGTTTTATCACCTCTTCAAAAAAAGTTGTTTTAGAGATCAAAGAAAGATCTGAAATCCCAAACACCTGATAAAATTAAACCTAATGTTATGTTAGAAGATAAGGACTGGCTCCAGCATAGGACAGCCTATACACATCATAAGCAGCTGACAGACGGAGTGTAAAAAGGGTTGTGATGATAATGAGGTGGCAAGGGAAAACTCAATCCACTCCCTTTAAGGCATTAAGAACTAAAAGCTTTTCTACACTTTTTCCTATTCTAGCTCCTTTGCTCAGGTGTTTTGATGTTAAAGAAGTAGACGTAAAGAAAGAGAAATAAGGACATCATCCTTTTATCTTTCATGGAATGATGCAAATAGAAAAAAATTATATGTCAGTATTTCTTACTGATAATTTTATATCATATTATAAGCCCAAGTGAGGAATCTATAATGATGATACAGGATACAGATTCTCCCAAAAGGGTGTGGAGGGATACATTAAAGCTGAACAAACAGCTGCATACCGATGGAGGACTTGACAAACTGATTTTCTGCAAATCACTGAAATGATAAGTTGTCATAAGAAACCTGAACAGCATGAACAGCAGTCTTTGGTGCATAAAAACCTTACAAGACTTCATTGACTAAACATCAACAAACTCCATTATCTGCAGTATTTCAGATCTCTAGAATTCTTTGCTGTTTAACAAGTGAAAATGATCTCTAATTAGTGAATAAATAATAATTATGAATACATAACATAAAGTATATCATTAAAACTAAAGGGTGTCTCTTATTAACTTTGTTGACCCTTGGTGCAAACCTTCCCAATACTTATTTTCTGTGTAGGTAATACCTGCAGAAGAACAAAGGTGAGTACACACGCTGAGGTACATGGACAAGTAGATGAGATACACATAGATCTCAAACTAAGATACTGCATCAAGGTACATGCAGGTAGATTTTCTATAGCAACGTAAACTTCCTTCCAGTAGGCAGAGTGTATTCTTCAGGTTCTGTTAAGAAACTGAATGCCAGAGAAGGTACTAGAAGAAGTCTTCAAGTCATATCCTTAAATCTTTCTGGCATACCGGGACAGCTTTATGGGCATGATTATTGGTGATTTTCTGAAATCTGCAATGGTCAGAAAATACATACACTTGTATTGACAAAAAAAAGTCTGTGGAAAAGGGAATATATTCTTTTGGGTTTATTAGTTGATTGGCACTGCCATACATTTAGTCAACACATCCAGAAGCTTACATTTTATGAAGGAGATGAAGTTGTTTTTACTGGAAGAATTCACTTAACTATATGGCTGGCATATCTGGAGAAGCACAAGATACATTATGGCTCACAGTAAAATTTAAAGTCAGGAACAATGCAGGCAATTCTACTGGGAAACCCAGTATTGAATTTCCATGTGTTTTATAGGTAAAAATGTATTATTGGAGGTTAAAGTTGCAACACACGCACAGAGCATATTAAAAGGCTGCACGTGAAGGAAGTTTAGCATTTGAAGTACTGAGGTTTTTGCACAGTTATTGCAAGCTGTTCTGGTATTTACTGTTTGCCTAAATATATGTCAGAGGATGCACTGTGCCCACTCACAACATGTTCTGCTATTTTCTTTATATCCTAAACATCAATCAACTTGGAAGCTTTTTTCTTTGTGATAATATAAATACACTTTCCAAGCTTTATGCAACATCTGTGTTCCAGTAAAAAAAGTACATGTGTGTATGTATGAGAATACATATCTGTATATCTATAAGCATATGAAATATATGCTTGTGTGTTTATCGCCAGAGAATGAAGACAACAGAACTGTTCAAAAGTGCTTTGGACATCTAAAACAGGCCTTACTACCATGAAAAAAAAAAAATAAAAAAATCTGTGGCCACAAATCCAGTATACAATCATGGCAAAAAATGCCCTAAGCAAAAATTCTTCTACATTGATACGTAAGAATGCCAGAATCCTTGGCTTATAGCAGTCTCTCTTCGCACTGGTAATTAAGGATATTTCCTGCAAGTTATTTGAGGTGTTCAGGCAGCTGTGCCGCATTATTTCTATACTCACTTAGCTTTTTAGGCTTCATAAACCCTTATTTTGAGCTTCCAAATTGGGATCTCTCATGCTTATAAAGTTGAAGATATTTTCTTCTCCATTTTTATTCTTTTATACATTTACAGCCATACATCCAATGAGGATGCATTTACTTCACACAATGGGCACGGTAACTCAGGGTACATGGTCTAGTGCTCTTCTTTTAGATGAGTGAAATGGTTATCAAAACCACAAATTTTCATGACAACAGCATCTTATTTCCTTGAGTAAAATAATTTCCCTTTCCTATAATGGAGTGATCAACTATTGATAAGTGCATGCTTCATTTCCTACTGAAAGAATTAATTTCCCTGTTCCTTCAGCACCATTTCAAAGTCAAAGAAAACTTTATAACAGTCAGACTGTTTTTTTGGTCTTTAGTAACATATTCGTGAGCTAGAAAAATTATTGGCCTTGCGGAGACATCTTGAGGACAGCAATCTCTCCCCAGATCTGGCAAAGTCAGGTTTACCAGTTCTGCCTGGACTGAAATGCAAGCAGCATTAGTCCTGCCCTACTATGAATGAACTATTGATGCACAAAGACTGTTTCCTGACAAATGAGTAGATGTCTGCAGTATAGCACATGTGACATCTCACCTGATTGGGAAGGAATTGAAAAGCAACCAGGCCCTGTGGTACAATACCGTTAGTAGATCTGAGCATCCTGCTTGCACGTAAACCATGCTGCAGCTGCTTGATGCTGGCTCCCACCTGCCTTACACTGCTCTGAGTTGCTTTCTAGGCTGGACACTTGACAATACTTTCAAACTGGATGACACAAATTTGAATATCTGACAAACCTAATTAGATTGGAATATGTTTCACAGTCTCCACAGCATGGTTCTTTGATAACTTTCTAGATAGGTTTGTATTAAATTGAACTTTCTAGTCAGATATCTTTTATTTGTAGCACTGTGCGCACCCTTCAGAACTAAGAATGTGGGCACATGCAAAAAATCTGAATAATCGTTATCTTCAAGATTATATTGTCAAATCAAAGAATTTTCCGTGGCTGATGCATGGTAGTGTGTTATTTAGACTGGGTTTTGTCTTCAAACAGTGAAGTCTTTTATAAGCTGCCTGACATTTATCTTATTTAGTCATAAAAGGAAGTTAGGCTGCCATGTCTTTGGAACAAATCTGAGAGAAACAAGAGATTTTATTTTTCATACAAGTTCTTTTTTTCCTGGTCTAACCAGTTGGGTTGTTTTTTGTTTGTCTGTTTGTTTGTTTGTTTGTTTTGTGGATTTTTTTCTTGTTTGTTTGCTTGGTTGGTTGGTTGGTGTTTTTTAACTTAAAGGTCTCATATATACTACATCCCTCACTGCATTTTCAAAATTATTCTGGTCTTGACCAATTTATTGTCCCTTAATATTCACTGTAAAGAATTATTCACAGCAGAAGTTAAGATTCATGAAACTGAGGTGATAAGAATGAGTTATTTGTACAAAACTAACAATTTGTAGTGTTTTATGTTTCTTGCGCTTGTAATTGCTTTATATCTCTAATTTTCACTTTTTATTGCACATTCTGCTCCACATTTGGGCCTTGGCAAGTTGAAAGAATTGAGTAAATATTTCTCAAAACTGTAAAACCTTTCAGTTCAAGAGTAACATTTTAGGTGCAGCCACTGTATTATGCAATTCCCAGCAAATGATTTTACATAATGAGTCCCTTTTCAGTAGAAACAACTCAAAGTGTCAAATGGCAGTTTACTCCTATACTTATCCAGTAGAAGGTGACTTTCATTAAGAAAATGGAAATATACATTTTTATGACTGTGGCATTAGAATTCTGCTGCTCTTTTTCACGTAACTTTAGGAAAATATAATTATATTTGCTGATATAATAATCAGCACCAGATGTGTCAAATGTCTTTGATTAGAAAATGAAAGCTATAATCCCTGTTGTTTTCTGTGAGTTTATATAAGACTGCAACCATAACAATTTAAGGTGTAACATCGCCACATTTCAGTGGCTGTTCTGAAGCTAAATTATGCCTTGACTTAAATGAGTCCGTGAAAACAAAAATACAGGCACCTACAGCTGCAAAACAAACGTTGAGGGCCTTAAGTCAGTTTAGCTAATAAAAAAGAAGAACATTCAGTATAGGTCAAATACACATTATTTTCTAAAGCTTTTTTACCACAGTAGAACATATTAGGCAAAATCCATCTAAGAGATCCATGTACCACTAGAGCTGCACTGCTAATGGCAAAGATATTGAGTGCAGATATTAATTTTCTACACAGTTCACACAGTGTATAATTATTTTCTTTGTCCCAGCAGTTTTCACCTCCCTTTTTTCTCTCAAATCTCATATGTTTCACCATAAGTTTCTCCAAAGGAAAAAAAATTGTTCTTTCAGATGACTTTTCTTTCTTCCCTTCTTTCATAAGAGGCAAACAAAGTATAAAATTTAAGCTATTTTAAATATTTCCCTTATTAATCAGAAACAAAATCTGCACTTTAATTATTCGGTTATTCAAGTACTAAGCATATGAAGAAAAACAATAATCTAATGAAGTTGAAATAATCACACTGATTGTTGGAGCTAAGCATTTTCATCAGATATTTATTATCTTCCTTTCCTCTCATCAGCTTTTTGTAAACATATCAAATGTATTAATCAGTCTGTTCATAGACTTTATAAACATTGCTGCATTACCTGTTCTATTAATAGATGCAGTATTCCCAATATAAAATATTGATTATGAAAAAAAAAACAGAGTTGAAAGGGTTGCTTCATTCAAGGTTAAATAATTGGATTGATAAATGCATTCAACAGAAAAACCTACGATGAGGTGGGATTCAATTTCTTAATATCTGGTGTCATCCAAGATGCCCTAAAGTATCAGAAGTATTTGTATGGGCCCAACATATAAGACAACTTGTAGTACTGTGGACTTTGGAGCAACAGGTAGATCAAATATCCCACATCTCTTTAAAATAAGACTAGCCACTTATGTTTAGGCAAGCAAATACTTCAGGCAGCAACTTTCTATTGTGCAGAAACTTGCTTTTCTAAGCCATATGATATTTTACCTTTTTTTTTTTTTTTCTTCAGAGCAATGTTAGACTATGCTCACTAAATTCAGTATTTTCTTTTGGTGACAATGAAATATTTGATCAGGTCTGAGATGCATCAGTGACATACACTCAGAGATGAAGCACGCAGAAAAAGATCTTTATATCAAGTGCTGTCAGAAGGTGCTCTGCCCCCAATATCTTTTCACTGTGTAACAAGAGGCAGTAACCACAGGGGATGCTGCGCACATTCTATAATCTATTTCAACTGGGCTGATTTACAACAGCTTTCATTGCCTTGTAAATTAATCCAGCAGACATTTCTGGAAAGGTCTGAAGAGCATCCACTTTGGATCTGTTATTCCAGCAAAAAGGACACAACAAAGAGCTGATGAAAAGTAATTTCTCCATCAACAGAGTTGTGTGGAGACTGAATGTCAGCCTCACTTCACTGGGAGCTGTTCCTAATTCTTTATCTGTATGTCAACATCACCAAAATGTGAGGCATTATATCAGTTAATATGTAGAATGGTATATGTTCAGAAATAGATTCTGTTAACTCAAGTCTCAAAAGTATAAATGTGTCTATAGAAAAGGTGTGGTATACCCTCTCCACATGGAGACCAAAACAGACTTCACCTGAATGAAACCTGAATATCCTCTTCAGTACTTCAGAGCATGTCTTTGATAAAGTGCCAGGTAACTGCCATTTTGCATGGTCAGTCATACAGATTTTATTGACAGCAACACATTCTTGATTCTCACCTGCTTTTTCTGCACCAGAGGAACCCTGTATATCCCATAGACCATTTTCATTGCAAGGGCCATTGGAAGCAAATGGGACAGGTTTGCTTTGGTGAAATCAGTGTCTTTTCTGCTTATCTGTATAAAACTAAAAAGGAACTTGGCCCCTGGCCTCTCCCAGAATGGTGAAGAAATCCTCAGGATCAATAAAATTTCCTGGAATTGCTAAAACAGGCAAAGAAATCTTGACAGCATTTACCTTGTTCAACAAAATATGGATGGTAAAAGTCCATGTTCCTAACGGCCTCTGTATAATGACTATATGGTCTTAAGGAGGGCCAATGAAAGTGACATTTGGATCAACAAAGGAGAACAGTGACCAAATCCATCTGGAGAAAACTCTCTATGAGGTGACTTTGCAGGAAAATAAAATTATACCATACAAACCACAGATTTCTAGAGAAACATTTTCTCTCCTTTCTGACATTTTGAGCAAGCCAACATTCAGAATTTTCACTTTCATTTTCAGGTATCGTGTAATTTTTGTTTTCTTCTATTAAATGGCTAATGGTTCAGTTATTTTTCTCCATCCTCTTCAAGCAGCCTGGGTTCATTGTAATACTACGTAAGCAGACGATTAGCAGCAGTGCTCCTCAGAATGTTTCATGCTATTCTAATTGTCTGTGTCCTAAATTCATTCAGGAGTTCACTTATTGCCTTGAATAAACACTTTCAGAGCTCTTATTCTTCTAATTCTTTTTTTTTTCTTTAAAATCTAACGGGTTTTTTGAAGAGGTATCCAAGCATTTTCTAAGAAAGCAGCTTAAAAAGAAAATATTCCAAGGTCTTTTTTCTAATTAGGAAATTTTGCAGTAATCCAACTAATTGATTTAAGTGAGAAAACATAAATTTAAACTTTAAGCTAAATAAGTCTGAAGGGATGATGGTCCCTTAGTAATGCAAATAAGGGTCAACACACTACCTAATTATGTAATAGGGAAAAAGCTTTGAGTGATGTTCACATAAAAAAGTATAGAGTCTTTATTCCTCTCTGTTGCAAAAACTACAATTTTCTTTTTAAAATCAGAAAATATTCTGATACTCTGGAAAAGATAAAATTTGAGGGACTATTTTAAAATTGTCCTTCCTCTATTTTCTTCTTTTTTCCTCCTCGTCTTTCATTCCACACTATTTCATTTTTCATATAAAAACCAGTCTTCCTCTATCAAATGCAGTTGTAATTATCGATCCTTCTTGCCTTAGTTCTTCCAAACGCAGAAGTTTTCAAGCTATTTCAAGCAACCTAACAATTGAGGACGTAATTATAATCTAATGTGAACAGGGTGTGTCTCTGTTGCCAATTGCATTAAGGAAACCATCATTTCTAGTCAGCTCTAGTTTTTTCAAGTTGTAGGCCAGTCTGTAGTAGTTATACTACTCCTCAGTATATGTGCAAATATAACAGAAGACAAACTATATGTTTTTAAAACACTGTAAGCGTTTAAGAACTTTGAAAGTGTAATTTCCACAGAAACAGGTACAGAAGAAGGTCTGAGCAAAAACATCAGATGTCTCCATGGTCCTATAGTGTTATTACATAGGACATAGACTGAAAAATCATTCACTGTTGGGACTTAACTTCCTATATTTTATTTTAACTTACTTAAGGTAGCTCTTGAAAGAATTAACATGCATCTGGAAAACAAACAGTCCAGTAGTGGCTCTCCTGAATTTTATTGCTTTGTCTTCATTCCGCTTTCATCGTTACCTCCATATTTTGCTGTAGCAGGATAGCATAGGGGAGAAGTTACAAGACCAAAAATTAAGTTTATTTTGTCTTTCTTATTGGTATAACTTAGGATAAATTACCTCTCTGATTCTTGCTGAACTTAACTTTAAATCTTATATACATATTAAATATAAAATATTATTTAAATATTTAGTATTTAAATGTAGTATTAATACTTACCAGGGTTGTGTACATGTTTGTTTCATGCAGAGAAACACAGAAACTATCAAGCAAAAGCAGGAATAGCATTTTATGCTATTACTAAACAGTATTTTTCTGTTCCTAATAACAATTAAAAATTAAAGAAATAGAGATCCTGTTATCTTGATAAAAAATATTTCTATTTCATAAAGATTCAGAATATTATTTAGTGTAACTATTAAAAATTTTCCTTCGTTAAAAACAAAGCAAAACCCAGAAGAAATATTGCAACTGGACAGAATAAATGCCCAAAGTAATTGAATAAGATCAATATATAGTGCATGGCTGTGGGCTTTTTTCCTTTCTTCCTCTCTCTTTGTTTTTTTTTGTGAAATTACTTCCTTCTTTTTGTAAGCAAAAAAACTTCACTAGAAAACAATCAAGCTGAAGTCTTATAATTATTTTCTTTTGTAAAATGTCCTAAGATCTATACCTGCTAATTGCTGTAGGAGAGCTCAGGAAAATGCTTCTGTTTTTCCAGCCTTCTCCTTTGTACTACCATTTTAGAGCCACAGAACACACCCATTCATTCAAACTCTGAGCCATTGACAAATCATTCAAATACCACCAATACTCCTAATCATCAACCAAATCACAAAACAAATATGATATTTACATGATGATTAGTTTCAACATTAACAACTGATGCAGGTAGCCTGTCAGCTCTTGGCTTATCTGTCTTCAATGATGTAATTAGGCTGCTTAATCACACCAGGGAGATACATAACAAAACAGGCAATCATGACAGAGACTTTTTCCTTACTGGGCCACATTCAATTCTTCCTTTTATTAAAAGACAAGAAACTTATCTTCCTGTTGGTGTACACTTTAAATCCTTTAGTGGTACCAGAAGTATGAAGGAATACAGGCTAAGTAGACCTCAAGCAGGGCATTCAGTAAACTGCAGTTTCAGAGCTTAGCTCCTTTAGACATGAACTGCTGTCCAGCACTGGGTGATCAGAAGCCCATTTCCACTGCTTTTAGAAGTCTCCTTTTTTTTTCACTAGAGGAAAAAAAAAAGCAAAAAAAAGCAGGAATTCTGAAGCTGAGGTTTGTTAGACAATCACTGAAAGAACAAGTAACTACATCTGTGCCAGGTGGAAAAACTTGCAGTCAATGAATAAAGAAAGAGTAATCACTATATTCACCTTCATTTCTTCATTTGAACACGTACCTTATTTGTAAGTTCTATACAAATTCAATAGCAGCTATTTTCAATCAGGCCTGTATCAGGTCCAAAGCATATTATTTTATCTCTGGGAAAGTGCTTAGCTCCCGAGAGCCAGGTCCTGGCAAATGGTCCAGATCTTTACAGATAAATGAAAATGAGGATTTTTCCTTATTCAGTATTTCTACATTGATCACTATATTCCTCCAAAACATGGCAATTAATTTCTTTTGAAAGGCATCAAGTTATTCTCTAGAATCAGTTGTCTTCCTCCTTGTATGAGCTTTCTGCTATTGTATACATAAGCAAAACAATGGATCCAAAGACATTTGATTTCGGCTGTGAATATTGTACCAACATCATTTTCACCAAATACACAAAACTGAGTACGTTGATTAATCGCAGAGCCAAAATAATATGCTTTATTCAAATTTGTTTACTCAGATTTTTACTACATGGTTAAAAATGAATAGAGTATATGTCATATTATTTAAAAACTCTGTCAAATTTTAATGATATTACATGTATCTTCAAACTCTGTTTATGTTTATATTTTATATCTAACATCATACTGTCTGGGCTCTTACCAACTGTAGTAAGCAAGAGAAGTTCTCCATCTCCTCTGAGACTTGGTATCATTTTATTTTACTTTCCATATTGCTTAGTTATTTCCAGGTCTAGCTTTCACAGTTATTCTGAGTTCTGGAAAGAATTATTTATTCAAAAGTAGTGCCTTTTGCTCCTTTATGCTTCTAGTGGCATCTGGAAGACAGTCTGGGACTTAATCTCTAATGATTATTTAAACATGAACTTACTGTAACTGTGCAAATATGCACCCCATCTTTGCTTGCCTCTTGCTCTTAGTGAATTCTGAGTGGGGTTTTTGACAGCGTTTTCAGCGCACATGCATATATGTTCAAGAGTGCTTCCAACAGAAGGAGAGTGAAGATTGATACAAATGACCAAAGAAGTGGGAAGGATCATGTGGAAAGCAGTGCTGGAGAATCTTGGCTGTAGGGGAACAGAGCTGTGCATGTGTACACACACACACAACCACACACACACTGTTTAGCAAGTAGAATAAGGAAAAGTTTTTGGAAATAGAATACAAGAAAGACTGAACTATTTCAGCTAAAATAGAGAGAAACCTGAAGCTTTGTCAGATTTTGGCAATTAACTAGGGTCAAATGAATATATATGTATTAGTTTCTGAACTAAAATCTTGCCCCTCAAATTGCTAAGCTTAGGGTTGAACTAGAGCTCAAAGTGCTGAAATTAGATAATAAAACAACAACAAAAAAATTTACTGCAGGATCTGGCTAACTGTCCAGCAAGGAACTATCAAAAATTGAACAAGTCCTCCTCAAATAAGACATAGATTGAGCTGGTTTTGACATTTTGAGAAAAAATGCAGAAACTACCTAGTAGAGTGGAAAAGACTGGTAGCAGAAGTAGATTACAGATCCTCCCCTCAAGGAAATGGAAGTAAAATTTGAATTGCAAGCAAAATTGGAAATAAAATTTTGGAACTGCAAAGCTTGAGAAATACAAAATACAGAAATATTGTCATGTGAAGGTCTTAATCAAAAAGTGTGTGTAACAGAGTTTTAATCAGTACTAAATCATACCATGAAATTGGAAAAGGCATCTGCCTCCACCATTTGGAATTTCATTACCTGATAACTTACTGGCTCCGGGACAAAAATAGGTTATTGTTGTGAAAACTGAAGGAGCATCTAGTTTTTCTGTATATAAAAGTATGGGAAGTCTACCCTGTCCCCATATTAAAAAGATGTCTGAAGAGGATTTGGAAGTCAGTTATAAACCGAGCATCCAAGACATATGCAAATTTTTTGGTGCATTCAAGTTTCAGTTGCTCTCATATAACTGTAGGCATTTAACTAAGACGCTTGGCTTCCACAGGGTCTTTCCAGAGTCGGTGGAGAGAAGTAAGCACTTCCTCCAGGTAATTCAGGCTATCACACTCATCATTTGGAAGTGCACTGATTAGAGGGATAGCCTAGGGTGATGAGGGTCCTTTGTGAAGTACTTCACTTAAGATGTAAGGCTAGATTGACTGCATCTGAGGCTTAAGTTTTAAACAGAATTTATATTAAAGCCTGAAGCAGCTTGGTCTGGTTTTGATTCACTCAGCAACTCATATAATATAAATTGTATGTTTAAGAAATGTGCAACATTTATGCAGTCCTTTAGACTAGCATTAGAATATTCTGATGATTTATAGATAAAAAATTAACTTCTTTTCATAGCTCTACTCTTCCTGCACTACCAATGCATAATGCTCAAGGGGTTTGTGGCAATATGCCATGAATTCTTACCTTTCTTGAGCAAAGTTTCCCTGGTTTGCACAATGGATTCTGTCCACTGCAATGTCTGCACCTAGTCAGTCATCCATCCTTTCAGTCCTAGCCATCCCATTTACAGCATTGGAAGGCAGAAATAATTCAACTTTTCTTTTGAGAAAACCTCTAGGTTTAGCACTGTTGTTCAACCTCTTTATTGACTTGACTTGCAGTCTCTCACAGATAAATGTGCTAACAGTGCTGTAAAACTACAAAAATTAAGACAAAGGAAATGATAAAAACTTTACAGAAATATTCTTATATATGTTTTAATCTATTGATGCCTGCTGCAGCTGCTGTTGGTGGAGTACTGAGGGTAGCCTATGTGAAGTTAAGGAGCTAAAGTCAGAATTAGTAATCAGATGCTGCTAAGAAGAAAGATTCTTGTGCAAAAAAAGATTTATTTTTTTCCCCTGTATCAGCAGGCACAAATTTTAGAGGCAGGAAAATAGTATAAAATGAGGAGTTTGAAAGGATAGTATGCACTTCAACCTGACTGTATATCCATCCTAGGCAAATGGATGCTGCATTGGCCTGTTCTGCCAAACAGTAAGTGCAGGCAATTGGAAGCCAGAAATCTTCATTTTAGTACATGACAACTTTGTCCTACAGGCCTGTAAAATTCCTTTTTCACTTCCACCACCATCCATTTCTGTAAGACAGCATCATGATTATGTACTGAGTCACAAGGCAGTATTCCCTAATGATCTGCATCTTCATTAAAGTCTTTCTAAATAAACACATTTGTTACTTTTGTATGTTTCTTTCTTCCAGACAATGGTAAAATTGAATGACGAAAAGCCCCAGAGGATCATGGAACTCTGGAAAGGTATATAACATAAACAGAAACAAGATAATTCCTTTAATCAAAACAATTAGTGTATACTCCATAATTACAATTTGACAGACATCAGATGTTCTAATAAGAGCCAAAGAAAGCCATAGATGTCCATCCATCCACATGCTTCATTTGTATCTCAGCGCATTTGTTGAAACTGCAATTATAGTTATTCTCACTTAGCTTTAGATTTGATTTAAATACTCATGAAACCAAAAGAGGAATGTTTTTTGTCATTATGACTGGGATTTCAAAGAGAAAAATTTACATGTGGAAAGAAAGTCAACAAAAAGATAAAAAAACCCCAAAAACTTGTATCAATGCTTATGGACCACAGGATCATTTTTTGACTTAGTGCCAGTATATTTAGCACTTGTTCATTGTGGTATCTTTATAACAATGCCCATAGTGATTTCTATATATAAGAAGGAAGAGGGTAAATTGCACTAATAAACCGCAACATTTTGTTGTAGTCTTGCTGCAGTTCACTGTAGCCAGGTGGGAGTTTCAGAAAGGCATGGATTTTGTGATGGTCCAGGGCAGGAGGTCTAAGATCAGGAGCACAGTCCCCAAGGGTCTAGCTTCTCTTCTGGATGAAGAAATTACTGCTCCCTATGTAGGTATACATGCAGTAGTTTCTATCACAACTTCATATTTCCAGGTGTTTACACACCACAGCTTAGCACCATCTATAAACCTGTTCAGAATCTGCACAGCCAGCTGTGCTGAGCTCCTGTTGCCATGGCTACACTACTGTTTAATGTCCTAGACAGGTAATTCACATTTATATCTGCAAATCCAAGCTTCAGTTATTCCACTGTCTGTGGTGCAAACATAGCCTGAATTCATGGATGTCAGGTTACAGTCTACCACCCACCTGTGGTTTGTAGATATACATTAAACACTATAGACAAAAAAAACCCCACTATCTGTCAATCTTTTACTCATCTGAAGCACAAATTGCTAGCTTCACACATACAGAGGAACTATATCTAGCTGTACTCCTCCCACTTCCGCAAAAGTAGCTTTGAGACTCATTGTTCAGTCCTGGGCCAAGTTACTTAATCCTACCATACATCTATTTTCCAGTCTGCTAAATGCTTTGAAAGGACAAGTATTGTCTATACCAAAAAATGAAGTGAAATATCATTCATTGATACGTACAAAACAATTTGAGATTATTAGATAGGTGTTAAAAACTTGATATATTTCTGTCTTCAGTTATTTAAAATTATAATCATTTATAATTGAAACAGAAAACCAAAATATGGACAAAATTTAAATGCATGAAAATATAAACATAGAATCCAAATAAAGAGCTATAAAAATGTCATTTAGAAGAATTGCTTGTGCCATGAAAAGGCGCAATATGTCTGTAAAACTATCTTTAAACAGCAGGAATCTCATTTGGCTGCATTTTCACAGTAGCACCTGATGATGGCTTGGTAGGAAGGGAAATGTGTTTGCTCAAATAAAATCTGTATTAAATTTATGGTAAACTATTCAATAGTCAGGCAATTAATACAAATTATTAGCTTTAGAAAGGCTGAACATTAATAAAACTTTCAGTGAATATTAAGCCTATAATTACCAAGCATCAATGTCTTAACTTCTGTATCATGTGTGGTCTGTACTTCAGGCTTTTACAGTAAAAGAGAACTGAGTATAAGATGTATATATCCATGAAGAAATGGTGACTCTGATGATCAAAACTGACTATTCAGAGGTATTCAATTTGCTAAGAGGAGATCTGTATTTACTAAATCACAGAGGCCAAGAGAAACATAGCAAAGATAAGAAAAAGCTCTCACATTTAACGAAAAATGGTTTGGATCAGATTATGGATTGCTATTCAAAACAAGGGAAGATTTACTGCAGTGATAAGAACAAAAATAAAATTCACTGGAAGAAAAATCCTCTGTGGAAATAACTTCCCAGTCCTACTAGTAGATTCTATACAAACTGGCAAAGTAAGTAACAAGCAAATAATTTGGATTTATATCCAATCTCTACCTAGAACACTGCTGAGCTGAATAATAGGATGTGAACCTAAATAATTATTTCTACAAAGTATTAATGGGCTTTCTGTCTTTAATATGTTTTATAGCAACATAGCTGTAGCAATATTCTACAGTAATATAATCTGTAACACTTCTCAGATACCCATATCCACTATTATTTTGCGTGCTAACATTGAACACATATTCTCTCATCCCTTAAAATTGCAGCTAGATTGACAGATTCTTTAAACTGAGTAAGTTTAAGCATTCAGATCTCATTTTGTTGATACTGAGATTGTGGTAATCATATATATTCCCTGGAACAAACTACTTGTATTTTCAAAATATGCATAGAGTATTGTTAGGCTATAAAACACAGATTAAAACTGTACATAAAGCACAGAGTAATATGAGAAGAAGTTATGACATGTTTTCTTTCCAATGGCCATGGTTACTGCTTTTGTAATGTAGGAGGATGGAGGGACAGATGCAGGAAATTCTTACACAATCATATGAGCCAGTTCATATATTGTAATAATTAGTTTTCCCATTACTTTTGAATCTCTGTTCAATTATCTAAAATATTGCTGTGGTTTAAGCTGAGTTGGCAACATAGCCAAGCAGCTGCTCGCTCACTTCCTCCCTCCTTCCTCCCTCAGCTCCTGAAGGGATGAGGAGGAGAATCAAAAGAATGTAACTCACATGGGTTGAGATAAGAACAGTCCAGTAGCTAAGGGATAACACAAACCACTGCTGCTACCACCAATAATAAGAATGATAAGGGAAATAACAAGGAAAGAGAATACAATTGCTCACCACCATCCGACAGATACCCAGCCCAGCCCGAGCAGTGATCTAGCCCTTCCAGGTAACTGCCCCCAGTTTATATATTGGGCATGACGCGCTGTGGTATGGAATATCCCTTTGGCTAGTTTGGGTCAGGTGTCCTGTCTCTGCTTCCTCCCGGCTTCCCCTCCGCCCGGGCAGAGCATAAGAGTCAGAAAGTCCTTGGTCAGAGTAAATGTTACTGAGCAACAACTAAAAACATTGGAGTTATCAACGGTATTCTCAGGCTGAAAGTCAAAACCACAGCGCTACACCAGCTGCTAAGAAGGAGAAAAATGACTGCTACTGCTGAACCCAGGACAAATACAAATCTAGCAATGAAATTCATGAACACTGTCATCATATTTTTCGTCATCTGTTTTCATTCAAGTACAAAAATTTGAAAATGGGCTAGGTTCTTTCACCACACTGGTCAGCTCAAGATCTTGCCAAGTTCAAAAATTAAATTCAGTTCACTTCTCAATAGGAGACTGATTGACCCAGTGTGCAATTTTTTTAAATAACACACCTATATTGTGAAATGTACTAATCCAAGTTCAAGATTCTTTATCACAGCCTCAGCCTTCTATCTGACATGAAGATGTATAGAGGCAAGCATTGGGTAGCTAAGGTAAAATATTAAGATATTGATTTTTCAGGTTGTAGCAGATTAAGTAACCTGGGAAAACCAGAAGTCATCAGGAAGAAAAAAGGTCCAAGTCAAGTGCCTTCATGCCTTCCATTCCAAGTTGCTAGTTTTGAATGATTAAGAGGAAAACATTTTATTTCTTCAGAAACAAGTATTTTTATTACCTTTCTTTAAGAGCTAGAATGCTAGTAGTTGACAAAGCACATTTCCCTGGACTGTACAAAACAGATGCAAAAAAATCGGCTGAATCTCAAGTTATCTATTTCCGCATAAAAAAAAGGCAACTGCCTGCCAGTTTTTCCTTTGTGTGGAAATGCTACCCATATGTTCAATGCATAATTAAAATCATTATTAAAATTGGTTCTTGAGAAGAATCATTATCTCTGTTTTTTCTGATATTCCTTTGGTAGGTTCACTTCAGCCTTTTTCCTTCCAAAACAAAGGGAAAACTGAGTTCTCAGTAATTCCGGGGAGCGAGATGCTTTGCTGTTGTTCTTTTACTTTCGTACCAAAATGATTTCTGTTAGCTTGCAATATCATGGGAATCTGGCCAGATAATTCAGAAAGTCAGCTCCAGAAGGATGTTCTTATGGCACATAGCTTATTATTTTAAAGGTCAACCTTGAGCAGAGATGATTTGGAAGCATCAGAAGGTGATTACCATCAGAATGAAGGGAAAAATAAAAACCATGAACATTTTTCTCCTGTTTTACGAAGAACTTAGACAAATCATCTTGGATTAATCCTCTAAACTATCATATTACTGCTTTATGATTTTGAGAATAATATTAGACACCTGAAATTTTTTGTCTGTCATAACTGGTGTTCTTTGGATTCTCTCACCTTCTGCTTCTTAAAGTTATGGAATCCTGAATTCTGAAATTGTGAAGCAAACAAAGTATGAATTTCATATATGAAACCTTACATAGTTTTCAAGATTTTTATGAAACACTGTTGAAATTGTCAAATTTGGAATGATTAACACAGCTTTCTGAAGTCAGTAGACCAGTTTTTCAGGGATCTGTTTTGTATTATATGACTGCAGAAGATAAATTCAAAGAGAGAAATGTAGATGGTAAAGACAGCAAATTAGAGTCACACTCAGTCTGAGATGAAAGTGAAGAAGCTAAGAATTGTACTAGCTGCAAAATCAAAGGAACTATGAAGTTGCACTTGGGCTGATGGTCAAGAATCCTGCATTGTGCTAAAGGATCTAAGCTCAGGAGGAGGTAAACTTAATTGAGGGGAGAGGGAGGCAAAAATTGAGGATGAGGACACAGAGGTCAGGCACATGGATTCAAAGAATTGATGCACAATCTGGAATCTTGCTGAGAAACAAGAATAAACAGTAGGATAATCTCATGTAATAAACTCTCAGACTCATTTGTGTCAAATACCCATAATCATCTAGACCATGTTACCAAGCTTCTCAGAGAAACTATTGGCAATGTTACTGGGCTGCTACTTCTAAGAAAAGAGGCATCAGGTTGTCAAGATGCAAACCTGGATACTAACCACCTCAGAAAATAGCATGTTAGTAAACATGCCACCAAACATATGGCAAAATGTTCAGTTCCAGATCTTGGTTGAAGTACCAAATCCATCTTCATTTGTCATACACAGTCTATATTGCTTCTCTACTGCTTTCCCTCCAGCTCTGCTCATCACAGACTCTCCCTCTCTTCTGCTGAGATTTCTGTAACTTTCTCCTTCATGCAAGCCTGTAATTTTTGAGATACATACTATAAATACAGCATTATTTGGGACTGGCATATCATTTTATCAGGAAAGCATGAAGACCCTTAAGGGGGTAGAAGGAAATTGCTCAGTGTGACATTTGTACACATCTTTGGATGGCTTTTCTTTCCTGTCCAAAACAGTATTTTAGATTGACCTATAATACATTGCAGAATGAAGAAGAGTTAGAGGAGTCTATTTTACACGTTCAGACAGTCTGCAATGTTTTGGAATCCCTTGTTATATTTTACTTGCTATTACCTAGTATCTTGTAGCTTGCCTTTTTATTGTCACCTGGCTGCATTGGGTTTGTGTGCATGAACAGTATGTGAACTCCTCTATGAACTGTAAAATAGAACCCTTCAGGCAATTGCACATGTTTAAAAACAAACAAGCAAAGCATGAATTAAGCAAAGTATAAAAAATGCTATAGCAATCCACTACCGTCTAGGGATCAGGAGAACCTCTGTATCCAGTCCTGAATGTGAAATTTATGACTGCTAATATATCTTTTTCAGCAATAGCTAAATGTGCAGAAGTACAGAACTCAGCTGGAGCTTAATAAAAAGATATAGTGTAACCTAGGTGGTAGAGAATATATCAGATGTTCTCAGGTCAACATGCAAGTGATGGAAATCCTCCAGCTAGGAAATTTTCTGGCATTAAATGGTTGAATATAGGGTTGTCATCTGAGTCCTATGAAAGGGATGAGAAAATCCAAGCCATATTGAAAGAAAAGTTGAATGTCTCCATGAAGAATGTAGAAGGATATTTTGCATATGAAAATGAGGGACACCTCATTCTGGAGACATAAGCTGGAAGAACAGAATTTATAAGCAAAACCTACAATATGCTCCTTTTCTCTTTTCCTCCTTAGCATCAGTTTTGCAATTAAGAAGCACATATGAAGCATGCTTTCCCTAGCCTGCTGCGCAGAAATCAGTTAATGTGAAGATCAGAAAACCACTTTGGATTAATGACAGGGGATTTTAGCTGATGTTGTTCTTGCTTCTACTTTCCTAAACTGCACATATTAAGGTGAAATAGTCTGCATTCTGTTTTCCTCAATATAGACTAAATCGATGTGTCAAGACTGGACTTCAATTTTTTTTTTATTTCAAAGATATTAAATTATATACAAATATTTTTCATTGAATCTTTTCACCTCATAACAATGACAAGCTGTTTATGTATTTAAATAACTTTTATACATATGTGATTTCTTTGGAAAGCTTTTTGGCTCTGGTGGGTTGAGGAAAGGAAGCATTTTTGTCAGTGACATGGACAGTGGGATTGAGTGCACTTTCAGCAAGTTTGCTGACAACACCAAGCTGTGTGGCAGTAGAAGGTGTTCCTCCCATGGCAAGGGGTTGGAACTAAATGATCTCTAAAGTTCTTTACAACAAACCACTCTATGAGTCTAGGATTCTGTGATCTAGTCCACCCTTCCCTGTCATGGGCATTTGAAGTGCATTTCTCCTTTGCTGTTCCCAGAAGCTTGATTGTTTGAAAGGATTCTTAGGTAAATATTTCTCAGTTGAAATAACATGTCTACCATAGATCTAGTAAAATACTGAGCACAAATATCAGCAGAATTTGGTTTGATTTTTTCTCCCCTACACTGTTAATCAGACAGCTATCTCCCCACTGATTTCATCTGATTAACTGGCTACTGATGGACATTAGGATAAGAAAAGATAGATGCACTGATTAGGAAGTTAGACGTTGCACAGTGGCATTGCCGCACATATGTCTCGCCTAACTGAACTTGCAGCATTTGCCAGGACTATATCACTGATTTGTCAGTTGGATATTTTCATGTTCAAATACACCATGCTACAGGCAGTCCATGATATTTTGAGCACTTAACAATAGCTAAAAGAAAACTCTCACATCCTTCACAAAATGACACCAAAGTTGTCATTCTCTAGGTTAGCAGTGACAGTGGGTATTTAGCTACAAGAATTTTTCTGGCATACCATCTGTCATCATGTTCTGTGCTTTCACTGGCACATAAAAGCTGATTAGTCCACATCAGCAAGTGCTGCTTTCATGAACAAATTAGAATACACCAAAAGTTATGCAGTTCTTTAATTGCCTTCCTGGAATATATCCAAATTAAAATATGTTTGCCTGGATGAAAAAGATATAAGAATCTTTCAAGGGGCAATCAGCATGGTCCCTGTGTTAATTTGATAAGGTCACAGGATCTGGTCCCATTGGGACAAGATAGCTGCTTAGCACTAAACTGTATCTCAGTATACCACACCTTGAATATTGTGTTCAGTTTTGGGTTCCTTACTACAAGAAAGACATTGTGGTGCTTGAATGTGTCTAAAAAAGAGCAACAAAGCTGGTGAGGGGTCTGGAGAACAAGTCTTATGAAGAGTGACTGAGGGAACTGGGGCTGTTTATCCTGGAAAAAAGGAGGCTGAGGGGTGGTCTTATTGCTCTCTACATCTACCTGAAGGGAGGTTGTAGTTAGCTGGGTGTCAGTCTCTTTTCCCACATAAGAAACAGGACAAGAGGAAAAAGCCTCATGTTGCACCAGAAGTTTAGACTGGATATCAGTAAAAATATCTTCATGTAAAGGGTTGTCAAGAATTGGAAGAGGCTGCCTAGGGAAGTGGTGTAGTCACTCCCTGGAAGTATTTAAAAGACATGTTGACATGGTGCTTAAGAACACAGTTTAGCGGTGGCCTTTGCAATGTTAGGCTAACAGCTGGGCTTGATGATCTTAAAAGTCTTTTCCAACCTAAATGATTCTATCATTCTACATTGTTAACACTAAAAGAATAAAAATGTTATTTACAAATGCGTACATACATACACCCCATTTTCCTTCCCTGCACTTATTTAGGAATAAATATGTGTAACAGCTTCACAACATTTACATGCACTTGCCTGTAAATACATTCTAATGTAGGAATAAACTTACAAAAAGATGATTACAGATTGGAGTGCCAAAAGAGTATAATAAAAAAAATACTGTTTTCTAATCTAGGTCTTCTAGGCTTATGGATTTCTTATTGAATTGATTTCAACATACTTAAGCACTATTGGGTCCAGTTCAACTACTTATACAAGCAAGAATATTCATATGCTTTGAATGCCATTATACTTAACAACGTAAAGTGCAGTATTTTCTGCTAGCCAAATAGACTGAACAATCATTAGACAGAAAAAACCAAAACCAAGACAAATAAGGAATTTGTGCTATCTAAATATTATAAAGTAGATAGCTAAGCAATGTCTTACATAAATCATATTTGCATGCATTTTAAACAGAAAGTACATAAGATTTCTATGGATAGAAGGATAATACGGTAATAATTTATACTTAGTTCATCTCTTTTTCTGTCATCCCTTCAGTTTTGACCTAACATCCAGCACCACTACTCTTTTTTTATTTTCTATTTTATCCCAGCAGCATGAAATCACCACAAATATTGCACAGTTGTTCTTGCATTTTAGAAAGCAATCTGTTAAGAATACTTTTCCCTTTTAGTCATACAAGTACAGAAAATGCAAAATTAATGTCTTCTCCTCTTTTAAAAAGTCTTTTAAAGAATAAACACTGGAAATAAATTTGATCATGCCCAGAAATTCATCTAGAGGTGATTTAATTTCAAGTAGGAAGACAGAAATTTTACAGAGTGGAACCTATTTGGACAAAAAGGTAGTGTATATATATAAAATACGCGTGTGTGTGTGTGTCTATGTCTTCCCTTTCCCCAAGATATTAGATGTTTACCATACCAACACATCCAGAATGTCATTGTACATTTATATGAATGTTGTCAACTCTGCAGTTTGCATAGGTATGCCTTTATTTGTTTTATGATGTTCTTGCAACCTAGTCATAGCAGAAACACTTCTATTCCTCATAACCACCAAAATTAAACACTTTAAGAGCAAGGCTTTCAACACTTAGATGCTCTTTGCAGTAAGTAGAGAAAGTATCACATCTGGTCTGCAACAGAAACACAATTATCAAGCATATGTTCCATGCAAATATTTAGTATTTTACATTAGCTGTCTAAAAAATATTTGATTTAATGTTAATATTTTTTTTACTTAATTTTCCAGTCATTTAGAGTATAAATTTTGACTATATTCCAGGTCTTCTTTTTGAGCAATGTTTTGACAAGTATCTGTGCTTACAAACAAAACTTGGGTAAAATACTCTATCAATCAGTGCAATTTAAATGTCAAGCACTCCAGGTTTTTTGAAACAGCTTCAAGGGTGTGGAATTTGCTAGACTTTATTGTATATACCAATTCATTCTTCTTTTCCTTCCTCCCTCATGTCCTCATTTCCTTCATTATTCCTTTCTCTCTATGTATGCAAGAGTTTAAATATTCATCTAAGAACTGTGATATTATCTGATTTCATTCCATTAAGCCTCCCCACTTGATACACAACAGGATGCTATACGCAGCATGCAGAAATGTTGCCAGGGCTTCCAAAATATATTAGAAATAGATTTTTGATTATGCTGCAGTGGTCATGATATGGATAAGCACACGTGAATTGTTACACAAACAAAAGTATTATGGTAATATTTATCATGCCAAAACCTTCTACTGGTCGATGTCCCCTGGCTCTTTCTTTTTTTTATGACACATAATTTTATGGTCATATCCACCTCCTGAAATTAATTTCTATGTCAATAACTTCCTTTAAATTTTAAAAATGCAACTAAAATAAATACTATTCCACTGAAAATAAGAAATATGATTCTCCTGTTTGGTCTGTTGCAGATTACTGCTAGGCCAATTCAGATTAGTTCTCATTACTAGTTGGGCTGTGAAAGACTCTTGTTTAGCACCGTATGATCAAGAGGTTATAAGTCTTAAGATTAAATTCTGCTGCCTCCTCTTGACCAGCAGCTCATTAAAACAGACTTTATTTGCATGCATCATCAAGTGCTTCTGCCAGAAATGGCGCAGTAGCATTCTGTGGTTTGTCTGCCAGAAACCCAAAATAAATAATTTAATTTCTCTTGGCGAAGACATGGCATCCATCTACACAGCAGCCATGGGTTTGACAGTTTCTCCTCAGTTCGTTTTAGAAGCTCCTTGCTTATTGCCTGTGTATTATCTTATGCAGGGAGGCAGCTCAAGGACTTAGACATGTATAATCAAGCTGACTTTATAAATCTCCTGTCAGCTCAACATTCTGGTATTCTGTGAGCTTAAAGATTTACTCTAATTAATGAAACAAATTACTACTAGCCTGGAAACCACTTCTGATATTTGCAGGGATGAGTTGACTGTAGGTCTTCTATTCCACCTTTCATACTGTGCATATTTTTTTTAAGAAGTTAGGAGAGATCACCTGAATTATCCAGCTGGTAACAGAGACAGGAAAATATTGCGCTGTCAGTTTCTCAATATTTACACGTATGCCAGTTTTTCATTCAGTTTTCAAGACTGTAATAAATTTGAAGAACTTGCACAACTGTGATATCTCCCCTTTTTAGAAAAAGCATGCAGTGGTAAAAAGAGCATCTACATAAATGCAACAAGCTGTTGTAAGAGTTTTCAGTCAGTTAGCAATGTTGGGTATCAAAGTTTATCTGTTTAAAGACTCATTTGGACCTTCAATTTTATTGCAATATTACATCAAGACTGGTCATTCGGGAGCTATGCTGACTGCGCAGTTGGCCAGTCCTTGAACAATATATCTTAGCACCCCAGTTTGGTCAAGAATCTATAAAGTGATACTGGAAAAAAACCCTAAAAGCATAATACAGTGACCTTATAGTGCCACTGTCAGAAGGTAATCTTCACTGAATATAAAGCTTGGAATAACTTAGTTTTGTGATGTGCTAAACTACCCCACATACAATGATGCAATTTAGTGTGACTGGGCATAATCTGGTGTTGGCTAACCTGTAAACTGGCTGAAGCAATAAGAAAAGGTCGTACCTCCTTCTCCAACTGCTTGTCTGCTTTCTCTGTGTGAAGTTTCATCAAGTTTTCCATGTGCAATTACTTTCCTGCGTGACAGATCTTTCTTGTATACTTCTGCACCATTCTCTTCTCATATATTCTTTATTTAGGACATTTGTAGGGTCCAGGTAAAATGGTCTGTGGGGAGAGAAAGGCTACAGCAAAAACCTTTAATGTGTATAGAGTTCCCTGACCTGTGCTACCATCACATCTGACCCGTTTTGAATTTCCTAACCATTTAGTCGTATGCGAATATATTGAAGAGCTGCCCATGCCTGGCTCATGCCATTTAGATAGGTTAAGGGATGTCTTGAAAAGAAATTACAAATAGTAACTTCATGGTAAAATAAGGGAACATGCTTGTCAATATCTAGAGGGCAGAAAGGAGTGGTATCTATCTCACTGAGGGCAAGGATGCCTGACTCAAACTAGCCAAAAGGGTATTCCATACCACAGCACATCATGCCTAGTATATAAACTGGGGGGAGTTACCTAGAAGGCCCAGATCACTGCTCAGGCCAGGCTCAGTCACTCAGGTCAGCAGCAGGGTGAGAAATTGCATTGTACATCACTTGTGCTTATTGTTTCTTTTCCTTTTCCCCTTATAGTTTTATATTCTCTTCTCTTGTTATTCCCCTTGTTGTTATTATTATTAATAGTAGTTTTACATTACACTTCAGCTATTGGACTGTTCTTATCTCAATCCATGGAGTTTACATTCTTTCAGTTCTCTTCCCCATCCTTTCTGGAGTGGGGGGAAAGAGAAGGTGAGTGAATAGCTGCATGGTTCTGAGTTACCATCTGGGCTTAGACCATGACAGCTATGCATATAGCATCACCTCAGGCTATCCATAGCATTGCCATGCTGTGATAAAACAATGGGTTTTGCTTATAAATCACCATCTGTGTAGTTGCAATATCTGTGCTTCAAATTCTTATGCCCTTCTGCTAGACGAAGATCAAAGGTTTGCTAACTTCACTGAATCTAATGGAAGCAAAAAATGAGGAGTTGTAATAACCATATTTAACTGATTTTAATTTTACTTACCTAACAGAAAACCAGTGCTCCACTTGCAAATTCGGTGACAAGAATATTTTCTTATTTGCCATTTTCTAATACTTATCAAAATTTGATAATACATTATTTTTTTCACAACATGACTCTAAGTATTCTACATAAAAAGCGGAACTATTTCTCATTTACATATTTTAGCTTTCCCTATTCTTTTTGTCGCACTGTACCATTTAATATGATATTATTATTTCTGATTTGGTTGAATAGATTTATGAGCACCCAAAATGATAATAACTTTTAATTCTTTAATTTGGGGTTGCATTTTTGTTTATTTTTTTAAAGAAACTATCAACAAAGAATTAACATGCATTAGTCAACTAGATGACTTATTAATAAAGAATCAGTGTGACTCAAAGCTGTAAGTAATAACAGGACCATTGTTTACATATTCTTATTGACAAATTAACTTGCAAAAACTGTTTCTTCACGTGCAAAATAAGTGCATTGTTGAAAACACATTCTTTTCCCCCCAAAATGTATTTAATTGAAGTTGAAACAACTGAATATTTTGGTTTAAGATACATTTGTTTATCTAAAAAGACTTAAACTGTTTAGATTTTCTTTACCCTTTAATAAAATGTTATTTAGTAACACCCTGCTCCAAAATTTGCTCTACAGCAAAACCTGAAATTATTGGCATGTCATACTTAAAGTTACAAAATTAGGTGCTATAAAAGGGACATCAAGAACATATTCAAATATTCCAGTAGGTTACTCAGTCCCAAGGGAAGGCAGATAACAGTTTTACTTCATTATAACTCAGGATTGCATCAAGATGAATCAGTTTAAGAACTCATAGCGGTGTAGCTGATAGAAGATAGTCAGATAGTATTTTAAAAATATAGAAAGAATATAAATAATTACTAGTAATGATATATAAATGTACCCATTGGGCATGCAAATCATCATGAGAAGATAACCTGTAAAGATAGGATGCTATTAAAACTTTCTCTTTATTATCTCATATTAGTTCATTGTCTACAAAGTTATTATTTCTTTGTTACTTGTTTAGACAGAGATGTGCACATCATTGTGAACTGTTAGGTAGGTTGAACTATTAGGTAGCTCATGTGAAATTCTTGTGATTTTGAACTATAGGACTAAGCTTCTGCTGGCCACTTATCCTGGGAAGCTAGAGAACATAATGGTGGATGGAAGAAATACTGTGAACACACTAATAGTCATAGAATCATAGAATGGATAGGGTTGGAAGTGGCAGGACAAGGGAAACGGTTCAAACTTAAACAGGGAGGCTTAAGTTAGATATAGGGAAGAAATTATTTTCTGTGAGCCTGGAACAGGCTGTCTGAGGAAGTTTTGAATGCTCCATCCCTGGCAGGGTTCAAGGCCAGGTTCAAGAAGACCATGTCGCTCAAGGTGACATGGTCTAGTGGAAGGTGTCCCTGCCTATGGTAGGGGGGTTGGAACTAGGTGATCTGAATGTTCCTTCCGACCCTAATCATTCTATGATTCAGAAATTTCACTTTCGTTTTCAGGTGTTGTGTCATTTTTCATCTATTATATGGTTAATGGCTCAGTAAATGGTTTAGTCTTTAGGGTTCTCAGAGTGCTTCTGAATTACTCACATGTACTGTCTACTGAAATGAAGTACTTCCCAGTGACATTCAGAAGACATTTCTTCTTATCCTTATGAAAGACACTTAACAGCTCTACACAGTTAAGCCCAAGGTCTGAGGCACTAAATTCAGATATGGCAGCCCTTGCTTCTAGGGCTTCCACTGCTTTTTTGCTTTGCTGATAAGGAAAAACCAAAAAACCCTGCAGCAATGATCAACACTGGAAAGCCTGCATCTTAGCTCCACATTCCCAGCACCAATGCAGTGATAATACTAAATATAAAACTCCCTAAAATCTTTGCAGGGATCAATGGCAATAGGGTTTTTAAGCTATGTAGCAGTAGGAAAAAAGCTCCCAGAATAACTGAGAAAAATATGGAAGTCATGTAATTTCCGCTCCTTTACCCCTAATCAGATCAATTTGATAAATCGGTATTCTCAAAACGAAACCCTACATTACCTTCAACAAGCCGTGGTTCATATGTACATATTTTGGGATGTTTTTCAAGATTAAATTACACATTAAGTACATTTAAAATTTCCTTTTAAGCATGGGGCCAGTTTTCTCTTAGAGTTGGATAGCTGTGTGTTTATTTGTCACACTTCAGATAAAGATTAAAGAGGTAAATGAGGTCTTGGAAGCAGTGACCATGCTCTGTCCAGGCTAATAAACTCTGCTTCTGAGCAGGACTAAGCAGCACAGGGAAAGTTATTATAACATGGCTATACTGTTTCAAGGGTGTGAGTTGGCTTATCAAGGACCAAAGTTCAGTAAGGGTACAGCTGCATGGCACTGCAGTGTTGCCAGCAGACTCAGTCCTTTTTTGCAGACTACACAGTCAGAAGAAGCATAGAACTGATTTTCACTGAGAGTTACTGTCACAAACATTATTATTGTGCTGTGTTTTTAAGCTTAGCCAACAAACTAATCATTCCTTTCAGTACAGAGAACCTTGTTAAGACGTCATGCTTTAAATCATACTTTAGCCCTGTGTTATTACAACTTCTCATCAGAAGCTTCTCAAAGCAGCTTTGCAGTGGGTGTGTGGGCTTCATAGTGAAAGGACCTATTTCTAAATGCCTTCAGTGTGTTTTAAAAACTTACTATTATATTAATTTAAATTCATACAAACAATTCTTACTTGTTCCTCACACAAAAAATGAACAAGAAAGAGCAGAGAAATGCCTAAGATGAACTCCTGTTTGAAAACAAATTTTAACCATGGAAGTATTTAATCTGCCAGGGCAATGTAGTAAGAGAGACCATGACTGTTTTAGAAATGAGGAACCTGTAGTTCATTCCAAGCTAGTCAGAACTGCCAAGCCTCACACCTTGAGCATTTGGCTCATGGAGCTGGCCTTCATTTCTGCAGTCCTCTGAGGTGAGGAGCATCCCTCACAGCGAGTGCCACAGCTTCTCTGTTGCTTGCTTGATGCACATATGCCTGCTGTGTTCAGAGGCAGCAAAGCCACGGGAGAAGCCACAGCACTCCACATTACCCGCAGCGTGTCTTGTCTCTGTGTCATGTATAGAGACCTATGAAAAAAGGACTTCCTCTGTTAGTCTGAGCTGAAGTGAAGGCTGTTTTCAAGACATTGTCAAAGCCACACAATACCAGTGAAAAGGTAGAAGCTGGATCAAGGAATTGTGAAATATTCCCCCAAGAAAGCAATCTGTTACTGTAAATGCAGTGATTTTTTTTTCCCCCTATTATTTTTAATTACAATTTCCTTACCACAAATACATATAGGCCCCAAATTTTTGAGGAGATAGACACATTGGAAGAGAGCAACACATTTTGAATGCAGAGAGCTATTATGGAAAAGTAATTACATGAGTCCTCTTACACCAGTCTAATGCAACTAAGAATAGGATTTTAATAACATGAGAATCATAAAGACATGGCAGGAAAATAGGACTAACATTTGGAGGGCAATATAATAGTAAGCTAAAAGTGTAAAACTTATTATTCTCTTGAAAATATAATCATTCAAAATAAAACCTAAAGATATGTTTCTAGTAACATAGATATGTCATGTACTCTAGACTACAACAAGTTAATAGTTGATGATTTAGGTCAATCCCCAATAAATCTGGTTCTTCTTTGAGCGTAGAAATAGAAGAAAAAAAATCAGTTCAACTGAGCTATTTGATTAATTAAAGTATTCTCGTTCGTGGAAATAAACAACCATGTTTGCAAAAAAGTTATTTACAAATTTTTCTGTGAAGTGACTCAAGTACAAAATGGAAGACAGATTTTCTGTGTAAAGTGGTGGGGACAGAAAGACTTTTGCCACCCCAGAAGGGACAGAGGTGGCAATCTAAGTAAAAAAATAAAAAAAAAAAGCTAAAGGTTAGAATGTTACACAACACAAGAGGATTTAAGAGATTGTATTGTACAGAAAAGTTACGTGATGATTCATAATGACATGAAGGACATCAACATAATTAATGCAAAGACAGTTTGCAAGCCCACTTAATCCTCCAGGATGCATTAAACCTGAAGAAAAGGAATCACTGCTACAGAAAGCAGGGTAAGCTTTAACCTGTATCTATACTGTCCTTGATAGCTTTTCAGAGATTCTTGATCATTTCCAGTTCCAATGGTATTGCTGGGGATGTGCAGATGCTTTATATTATATGATAATAGGCATTTTAATAAATTTAATCTCATTTCATTTGTGCAAATTATTTTGCAACAAATATTGACCTCTGCAATAACTGAGTATAACTTTTTAAACATGTCAGGCAAATAAGATTTAAATCTAGCAAACATTACAAACTACTCATTTCAATAATGCCCAATAATATGACTATGATGAATAAATGTAGGTCTACACAGATATCTATTTATTATACTTAGGCAGCCATCAGGGGCTAGTGCATATCTTAACTTGACCTCAAGATGGTATCACTGGTAAAAGTGAATACATCTTTCTTCTCTCTGCAAAAGAAATTGAAGAGAAACAGATGCCATGGAGGTATTACATAATAGATAGCCAAACTAACTGGAGATTATGCAAACCTGGGTAACCACCTACTTAAATAAGAACATTATTTCTGCTACTTGATCAAATTACTGAAATCGCAGGTAAACTGAAGAGAAACTACTCGTATCACATAGTAAAAAAATGCCTGCTCTCATCTATAGTTAGCCTAAACTTCATATGCAAAAATATGTTCTGCATAACAACTGACCTTCCACAATTCGAGTCAGCATAACCTTCTGGCAGATATGTTCTGGAAAAACAAACAATATGCAAGTGATTAAAAGTAAGAAAAAGCATTCTAAATTATTTTCCCCAGCTTTAAATAAGCTAAAACTTCACTTATGCAGCACAATCAAATCTCAGCACAAGCTTACTTTTAATCAGTAAGATTATGAATTTGGCTGAAAGTGGAAACAGAATGATGAAAAGAAAAACTTATTCCATTATTAGTTTCTCATATGAGAAATTATGTTTCTAATTTAAATGCAAAGTCTTGATAATGCAGGGACAGAAGTCAGTATTCAAATGTCAACATTTGCCAATAGTTATATTTAAACAGGGACATAACCTCACAGGCCATTTCATCCATCCTCAGCCTAGCAAATAACTATGGCAACACCACTGGTTATAATGTGGGCGTTTATTTTATAATGACAGCAGTCACCACTCAACATTTTGGTGTGTGGGATTTTTGTTTGACTATAAAGAAAAAAATAGTATTTAATGTGCTTCCTAGTTTATATATACGAACTGCTGGCTGCTAAACATCACCTATAGCTGAGAACTGTGATAAAAAAAAGAAATAGGGCCCTTTCCAGTGTGGTATCATCTCATCTGGCAGATTCAGCATAAGCACCTGTGCTTCTGCCCACAGTCTCAGAAAAAAGCAGTGGCCTTATTCGGCAAGTGATGTTAATTGCATTTTCTTTGAGTTCAGGATCTTGGAGACCATTTCCATGTTTTAAATTATGCCTTCTCACCAGGGACCAGCTTCAGAAATGGATTGAAGATGTTGGAATTATATAAATGGATACCTTATTCTGACTTATTAATATGCATATTGCACTAATCTAAACTCCCATTTTACTCTCTTTAGATTTCCCCAGGTGACCTTGCACTTTTTTCCCCTCATTTTCATAAATTTACTAACATGTTACATCCCACTTTTTAACTTGGTCCAGTGTATTAAAGTCAAAATGTGTTTAATTTCTAAGCTGAAGAGTAGAAGAGTGGGTAAAGGGACACGAACAAAAAAGCAGTAGGTAAATTATGTAATTACGTTATGCCTCATTTGGTTGAATTTGCACTACTTTGTGCATTTGCAACTTCCATATATATTCTTTTTAAATGTTAGTATACGGAATGGATGAAATTATGCTTAAGGCTTCTAAATTAACAAAAAAGCTGGTAACTGAATTTACAAGTTGTATTAATGCACTAATACAGTTATAAAATTTTAAACCCATTGCATTTCTGCAAAACGCCCTGTTATTGTTTACCTCAGAATATCTTAACATAGTCTTTTGATGTAAACTCTGGCTATTTTCTGAAAGAAATGTTTTTCTGTGCATTACTAGACCTTCCAAAATGTGATCTACTGTCTGGTTGGCCTTGAGAAAGAAGTTATAGGCTGTCTACAGGGAAGGGCTGAACACACCTGCAAAACATTTATAACTTAATGCGAAATGAATCTGGTACTCTTGCCACCCATATAGCAGTTGCTAAAATTGTGCATGTAGCAGGGAGGTAGCAAGAGATGGATAAATTCAGAGAAATGAAAGCTATTGGGAATTATTAAAGCCATAGTAATTTTGAGACATGTAGAAGGAGGCAGGAGAAGCATTTAGAACTTTTTTATTCTGAAATAGATTTATTCTATATTCTTTCCCTCCTCATTACTCTTTCTTAGGCACCCATTTATAGACACTGTCAGAGGTGAGAAACCAAAGAAAATTAATGAGTTATCGGTCTGACTAACCAGAGCTTCTCTTACAAGTTTTGCAACTTCGCATCACTCAAGTTACATACGTAATTATATTCCTATTCTCTTCAAAGAAACAGGAAAGAGTGGGGAAAAGGAAGGAAATTCTGATTCAAGCAGTCTTTATTAAAAGGAATGCTGAATTCCATGGATGCTGGCTAGCATTATGATAGCATTATGAAAATTTGAGTAAGTGTAAGCTGATTTATGAAATGGAAATGAAAACCAAGTACCGTATTGCATTTTTTAGCTCATTCAAACACAGAGCATTAAAGTGCTAAGCATAATCCTGATTTTTTCAAAAAAAGTTATTGTAAGAAGAGAAAATTTGCAATAATTTGCATCTGTTTTCAAAATCATTAATGCAATGAGTAAAAATGCTTCATAAGGGATAAACAAAAAAGTAAGCATGTTTTATATGAGAAAAAAATATGGAGGACATAAAAACATGCGTGTGTAATGAGTTGGGCTCAATCGCTTGAATGCAGAAAGAAAATGATTTTAAGATTTGGTTCTGAAATTTCATACTTATGAAAAATATTTGCCCATTCCCTGAAATTTTCTCCTCATTTAGAGGAAACTTCTTTCACAAAGTTTTGAACCCATCTTTTCTAGTCAGAAAAGTGGACCCATAGTTTATTGAAAATTAGCTATTAGGAAGGGATCAATTGTCCTGACAAAATGGAAAGCATATCCTTCTGATTTGCTACTTTTATTTTTTCTTTTTTTAAAGATGCTTTTGAAACCGTACCCCCAAATGTCGCATTGCCAAAACAAGAGACACGCTGTCAATTTAGTTAAGAATTACTTCTTTGAAACAGTTTAGTTATTGTATGGGTCTCTAATGAAACAGCATTCTGCTCCTGCCTGAAAATATCTGTTATTTGGATGGGAGAAAAGCTGAAAACTTTTTTTATATCTCTTAAAGAAAAGATTCTGCCCCACTAAATTACCATTCACTGCATTGTAGCCAACAGAGACTGTTGAACTTGTGCATTAATGAGTTTATAGACCTTGCCAGCATCATAAAGATGAAGAGAAATCCCTCAGTTGTTTTATGTATGTTTCTTGCTGCTGTCATCAACATAGTTATTATGAGACAGTTCAAATATTCTTAACCATACCCATGCCTGTGGTCTTTTTATAGAGTTTTGATATCTTCTGATAGTTTCACAAGCATTTAGAAATCACACTGAAATTTCTGAATAAGTTAACTTCAATCTTTAAAATTATCAATATTGAAGAATAAGATTTTTTAAATTATTATTATTATTGCAAGGAAATGTAATTTGCAATAATTTGCATCTAGCTACCTTCAAAATCATTAATGCGATGAGTTAAAAATATTTTGTGTGGGATAAACAGAAAAATAAGCAGTTTTTTATGAGAAAAAAATTAAAAACTTGCTAATTTTTCCACTGTTATTCTCCTGAATAAAATTTTAGATGTAGTCATTGTTTTCTAGCAAGAAGCAGAGTTGCTATGTTATTCTTTAATTTCCATTAAAGTCTTGCTTTTACCTGCAAAAATGGCTTTGAAAGTATAAAAGCCAAAAGTTCAGCAGAAAAAATAATCAGTGTTTCTTACCTTTCATTGTAGTCATTCAGGTGAGGAATTACACTCCAAGAGTCATCCCACATTATACACTGAATTCAGTTATCTTCATGGCCATAGCCACAATAGGGTCCTCTATCGCAAAGCCAGAGTGACAGGCTGTCTCAAAAGATGATACAACTCCCCAGTAGGCTCTACAGTCCCCTGAAGGGCCTTTCACTCTGTCCAGTGCCTATAGACAATAGTCACAGGGGAACCAGGCTTCTTGCTTCAACCTCTATGCAGTGCCTAAAGAGAACTGGGAGAAAGACAGGGTAAGGAGCACAGTGCCTTATGGAAGGAAAGGCTTTGTAGGTCTGTAGCCTCAAAGAACCAGGCTGTTAGCTCTCACACCTCAAAGGTACTAGCTGTTGTTTTGCGCAAAGACAAGACCAAGATAAAATTGCTGGGAAAGGCAGGAGCAATTAGCCATGCAACCTACCCTCAGATGCAAATGGAGCAATCTTAAATTAAGCTGTTGACAGCTGATGGGGCATTTTAGAGAAGCAGCAAGTGATCCATCTAAGTCAAAATTTGCTTATGAAGACTTTGGGATAGATTTTTCCTTCTAAACACCTTTACCTCTGCACTTAATGACATAACCTGTGTGCGCTTCCATTATTTGACAAAAGGGGAGGTTTTCAAAGGTCCAAAGAGGACTCCTGTTGTCTTTCAGTGCAAGTCGGACACTTTTTATTGTCTTCCACCAGATCTATAAATGCCCTTACTTGTTCTGTACTTTAGGGGAAATAGGGTTCCCCTCTCACTGGCTCATTAATGAAAGTGTTCTCTGTTCTTGCTCTAGGCAGGGGGACATGTTTAGTTAATGTGAACATTTTTAAGAAACATCATTAGATATTCAACATGATTTATTAAAAAGAACCAGAAGCAAAATGATCTTTCAGATGCAAAAAAGGACCAACTTTCAAAATGTGTAAGAATGGCTAAATAAAGCCTGCATACTTTTTAAAAGTCTACAAATTTATTTTTCATTATTATTATTATTCTACATTTCAAGACTCTTTTCTTTACAGCCTAGTAAACACAAATTATCTGCATCCCCAGCCCCTCCCTTTCCAAGCAGGCAGAGGACAGATTTCTGCAGTGATCTGCCATTTTCCAAAACAAACACTGCATTTTGAATTGGTTTCAGGCTAAAAGCAGTTCACAGCTGCAAAAGCTCAGTTAGAATTTTTTAGAGCTAATACTGCACAAGCGTTATAATTTTTACTTTCAGCGAATTAAAGGCTGCAGCTGATTTTCACATCTTTTCTGCGCAGTCTTATTCCCCCACCCCCTTTATATTTTTCTTCTTGTAGGCCAGTAGTCAAGCACTCAGCCAATTAGCAAGTACTGAGATTTGGGTGATTTTCCTGTCTTACAACTCATCTGTTCCCCATAGCAAGGAAGAGGACAGATGCCTTGACACTGTTAGGTTGCTGCATATGGTGTTGTGTCCCTTTGCATGCTTCAGTCCGTGTTGCAGCTGTAGAAAAGAAATGATGAAGAGTGAGCAATGTAACAGGATTCAAGGGTTTAGCAAGTACTTCCTTCTAGTTAAAACTTATTGTAATTGCTCAATTAATAATGTTTCTAAATTTTGCAAAGCTCAAGGTTCTGCATACAGAGCTAAGACTCAGGAGAATCTACGCTGAAATATTGCTGAATCTTGTTTTAAATATTTTTTAAAGCTCAAGTGTAAATCTGGGTCTTATCCTTTCTAATAAAAACATATTTATTTTCCATACTATACACAAGTGTATCAGAATAAGAATCTCAAACTTGGAATCCACTGCTATAAGTAACTTGGTTCAATGTGATCTCATATGTGATATAAGATTGTTGAACTGATTATAGGAATAAGAGCCAGGTTTCTTCTTGAATGAAGAAACACTCTAGGAGGTGGTATAACTTGCTAGTAATTCTGTTGCATTATTCCCAAATGATATATAAGCTGCTTAGTGGAGTAGTTTATTAAATATTAAAAAAGCTGCTGCCAATGTGAAGCTATAAACTGCAGACTGAATTGTAAATATTTAGTATGTATAAGACTAGTGCAAAAGAGACATAGGATAAATAAATTGTGTTTGATTACTATAATTATGGCACTGGGGCCAGACTGGGCATTAGTACAGCATTTAACCTGAAACCCTACTCTTCTTTAACCTACAAGAAATCAATCACTTTAAGAGATTTTTCTTTCTTGTTTTTCATAATAGATCTCTTCCAAAAGCTCCCAGAAATCATTGTTTATTTTAGATCTTGTAAAACTATACTATAGTATAAATGCAGCTCTTAGCTTCTGTTTGCATATGATTAATAAATCAGTTCTGACTTCTGTGGGTATATATGATGAGTAAATATTTTCAAAGTAGTTTATTAATATAAATAGCATCTTATGATTGTCTATGAAATGTCAACCTTGACAGTTCACTATTGACTGCTTTTGATCATATGACATTGTTTTTCTCCTTTCTTGACATTATGAAATATTTGAAAGTAGGATGGCATGGACTGACAAATTAGACCACAAATATACAAGCACATCTCCAAATGGGTTTCTTATTACATTACTTTTCACTTTGAAACTCTCAATTTTTTAATAATTCTAATGCAATACATATATATATATAAAATCCAAAACATTTGCATTTTTCTTTGAGAAAATATTTTGAAGCTCTTATTTTAATTTGATTAGCTTTTTCCTAAACAAAATGTCCTCTTCTGGGGTTCGATCATTTCTCCCAGCATCATCTGCATCATGTAGGCTCCTTAGGTTTCCTTGTCAGAAAATGGTAGGTTGAAAGTGAAAGAAGATAGCATCATTTGCCTCAGGATGTGATATGATCATACACTAAATAAGGCATGGGTTCAACTCCTGTAATTTCAGAAAGTTTGATGAGGTTCTTTGACTCAGAGACTGTCAGACAATGCTCCATGCTCTATTGGCAGTAAGCAAAAGCAAATTTTGCTGACTCAAGGAGATGGACAATTTTCCTTTGGCTTTTCCACCCACAATCAGCAAGAGTCACCATTTCTCCCCATCCCATCCCCACCCGCATCCCCATCCCATCCAAAACATGCTAACTATTGCTTTAGCAATATGAGTCAGTCTGTGTTGATCTTCTTAAGCAAGCTGTATATCCATTTATCTGAGCCACCCTGTGTACATGTCTCATCTTTCTTTCTCCATGTACATTAAATCTACCTCTAGAGAGAGTTGATGCTGTGAAGACAATTGTGCTTTGCAGCATACCTCAGCATGTTCTTTCTTGGTTATCTACATGACAATACTCATTGAAGAGCAGCTTGACATCTTATAGCTTTAAGTTCAGGTTTCTTCCTTACAGAAATCAAAGCATAGTCAAAGGAGAAGGTACATGACTGTGTTTGTGTGTTTTATCTGAGAGAGAATTTGGAAGGTTGTCAGGGGAGCATACTATTGCACAGACAATTGTGGACAGACTGTTTAAAACAAACAAACCAAACCAAAAAAAAACAACAAAAAACAAAATCCCAAACAATCGAAAACCACAACCCCACTTTGTTGGGATATTCTGCATAGGTCATACTTGTGTGGGGAATCCAATCTCCAACAAATCAGACACTGACTGTCCAGGTGGCAATGGGAGTCCATTTTAAGGGTCCTTAACCAAACAGGAAGAGTCTGCCTGAACTGTTAGCTCTAGTAAATTTTTATAAATCAACTGAGCTGTGGTCCATGACCGCTCTAGTGCATGCGTGATGCATTTCTATTGATTACCTTAAACTACAAACAAAATATTCTAATTTTCTGTGTACAGAAGATGACTCCATCTGAGCAATTCTGCAAAGTATTAACAAGCAACTTTCCTGTGTACTATTTGGTTAATTCTACAGCAGGAACTGCCTAGGGAGGTCTCTGCAAAATCCTGCCATTTGGCCTTCGAACAGCAGATGTCTTGGGGAATCTACAGAACTATCTGAAATTCCCATTTGAAGTGCTTTTGTAACAATTAGTCATAACTCCAAAAGTCAGCCAGGAAATTAACCAAGTACCTTGTTTCAAGTCAGTCCATTTCTTGTCTGTGTGGCTAATAGCTGGAAAACACCTGGAAGTTATGACATTGCACACTGTATATGCTCATAAACTCAGTCCTGATAGCCAGCTACACCGGAGCTACCTGAACTTCCACTGTGTTACCATTATAAAAGACTGCACAGGCTTTCCCAAAATATACAGATTTGAGGGACAAATTCACTTCCAGTCCTAAATGGCTGTTGCTCTTTATTTAAAAATTTCAGTCCATTAAGCATAAAGGTCTACACTTAGATGGGATGAACCTGCTCTATTTGACATTTGATTCAGCATCTTTGGCATGCAAATATAAGATCTAAGATTGTCCTGGGTTCAGCAGTAGCAGTCATTTTTCTCCTTCTTAGTAGCTGCTGCAGTGCTGTGTTTTTTACTTTAGTCTGGGAAAAATTCTGATAACACTGATTTTTTGAGTTGTTGCTAAGTAATGCTTACTTCGATCAAGGACATTTCAGTCTCATGCTCTGCCAGTGAGGAGGGGTGTGGGAACCTGGGAGGAAGCAGAGACAGCACACCTGACCCAAACTAGCCAAAGGGGTATTCCATACCACAACATGTCATGCTCAGTATGTAAACTGGGGGGAGTTACCTGGAAGGCCCAGATTGCTGCTCAGGTCAGGCTGGGTATCAGTTGGCAGGGAGTGAGCAACTGTATTCTTTCCCCTTGTTATTTCCCTTATCATTATTATTATTGGTGGTAGCAGTAGTGATCTTTGTGTTATACCTTAGTTACTGGACTGCTCATCTCAACCCATAAGAGTTACGTTCTCTCAATTCTCCTCCCCATCTCTCTGGGAGTAGGAGGGGGGAGATAAGAGGGAGTGAGTGAGCAGCTGTGTGGTTCTGAGTTACCAGCTGGGCTTAAACCAACAAAGATTTAGAAGTTGAAGAAGCTAAACGAGGCCTGTTGCTTGCAGGTAGACTGACTTGGTGAATTATTTGAAGAATACTAGAAATGAAGCAAAATTTGTTTTGTCAAGAAGTTTTCAGAAATTCGTCTATTCTTTTCCTCCACTTCTCAACATTATCCCATTTTCTAGTTTTGAGAGGGTGGAGGTAGAGGAATTCTGTATTAACCTCAAGCGTGAAGGCAGCTGATGGCTAAAAAAGGATGAAGGAAGAATACTTCAAGATCTGCCCTTATTAGGTTGACTTTGAACAGCCCTAGACACTCAGCAGCTCCGGCTGAAACTGTCAGGCTCTTTGTACATTCAGGTTATACAGGTGCAGTATATGAAAAAAAATGCAAAAAAAAACCACAACCCAAAAGTCATTATGTACTTCTCTGAAGTTCTAACGCACTAACTTCGTATTCGGCAGCTCTGTTTCAGTTTGCCCTCTTCCAGCTGATTTCTCTTTCTTTTAATCCCTGTACAACTCTTCTGACATATGAGAAGACACTTTTCAGGTTATTTCTACATCAAGCAATTTTTTTGCTGTTTTGCATTTTGGAATATAATTCCAGTTAAGTACTCATGATCAAAATCAAGCTGTTTTGTGCACTAGCTCCCAGTAGTTCGTACAGAGCTGCTTTCAATTAATAATAAATAAGATTAAGTGGAAGATAGATAGAATTTTTTAAGTTTCCAAGAGAAACCTTCCAATTTCATGTCAAAACCTGCTCTAACATTTGGGACTCTTCTACTAGGTTATTTAGCTCATTCAACTACAATGCATCAAATAACTACTTTCTTTATCTTTGTAGGATAAAGGTTAATCTCTTACAATAAAATGTGTTTGTTGCACACTTGGATTACAATATAGTTGACCTGTAAAAAAATGCTCACATAATACTGCAAGCATATGTTTAAATCGATAATTGAAATTCTTTGCAGTGGTACTGTGAATTAAAAATAGTAATGTGTTTTGCGACAGAGTAAATCATGAGTCATAAAATGCTATGTTCTAAAAACAAGAGTTGGGAAAAAATGTAGGGGGTGCAACATGAACTGAAGTCCAATGTTCTTAAAAAACCTCCAGCTTTCTAAAGGGACACATTATTGATTGATTGAATGTTTGTGAGGCAAGGAATAGGCAATGGCAAGTTCAACCATGGACTCACCAGGTAACTTTGAGCACGACGTTTGAAGTGGTTGTACCACCTTTCCTCTCTGAAGTTCACATTTTCAGTTTAGACGTGAAACATTTCAATATTTGCTGGGCCTGTGAATCTCTTCAAGCTGAGGATTTTCAGAGACATCTAGCAAGATCTATTCTGGAATACCTCATAAATTAGGAATACAGATGGGAGTACATATTTGAAAGCCTGGTGCCATGTTAGGCAGAAGAAAAATGAACATACCATATCACTTGTACATAAGAAAGGAAATATTGCCATCCTTATGAACTTTCAAATGTAAAAGTGAGCTGGCTTAGAAATCCACTAGTGAATAAAAAATAGATTGTGTGGGCTTTTCAGTACCTGTACCTAACAGCATAATCTTGCATTGGGTACCCAGAGCCTCTGTATTTCCTGCAGGAAGGTCTGATCCACATCTAAAAAGCCAAATAGGAGCCTGCTAGAGCCAAGCAACAGAGACATACTGATAAGCAAGACATGCCTTCTAAATCCAGCTGCTCTACAGGGTTCAGGTACTTTATGCAGGCTACGAAAAATCTGCCCCTTCCTAGGCGTTTGATGTCCAGATCCTTTCCTTGACAAAAGTGTCCAGCCAGCACCTTTCTGCTGTTAAAGGACACTGGTATAAATGTGTAGGAGAGAAGAAGAGGAATACTTTGTGTTATAGCTGTTCAGTCAAGATCGTATTTGCTGAGTGGGATAGATAGAAGGAAGGGGTGAACTGCTCCTATCTACTGTTTAAAGAAATTGTCTAGGAGTGGTAGGAGTTGAAGATGTGCCTTATCAAAGAATTGCTTCTGTGTTTTCAAAGTAGTTAATGGATAAAAAAAGAAATAGCTTTTGAGGAAGGAAAAAATACTTTCCATTGGGCTTCTTAGGGCAGACATTTGCACCTGTGTCTCAGTCTACAAATTGTAGGTTTACCTCACATCACCAAACACTGTAATCCTAAAATTAGAAAAAACCCACACTGTTGTTAATTTACCTAATTTACACATTTAAGGATCATTAAACACATTATTCCTGAAAATTTTGTAATATTTACAAGCTTTTTAGATTCCTTTCTAGAGAATTATATAGGCCTTGGATGTTTTTGAGCTAATTGCTAGTAATGCAATTACTCTTTTCAGTTCTGTCCTTCAAACAGTACCCCAAATGTGGAGACCTCATATCTTTGTACAACCACACAGAATATGGCACTTATAACAATAAAAAGCATCAGGAAAATTGCTATTTTGCCTCAGTTTGAGGCTGGAATAATTACCAAATGTAACAGCTGCATGGTGTGCAGAATAAAGAACATACAGTATACACAGACACAAATCACTTCCAGCTAACTTTTTGTGATGTGCCTCTAAACAGTTTTTGTCTTTGAATTTGTAATTAGTGTACTGAACAGATGGAGTTAGCTGAAATGCTGAAGCGCCCTTAAAATGACTTGTGCCACCTAGTGCTTGCATGCTGGAATATAATTTGCTCACTTGCGCTTTGCCTCCATAAAGAATGTCGCCCATGGACAGAGGAGAGAGGTATGGAGAAGAATGTTTTCTAGCCCTGGTCTCTATTAAGAACCATGCTCAAGGAAGCAACTGCCTCATCAATCAACTTTAAATAACAAAGTGTTTGATAAACATAATGGCAAGCTCTGAGAAGCAAGCTAAATTTAAATGCTTAATCCACAACTGTTTCCCAGGAAGGCTCAAAAAGTTTTGACAGCTATGAATGTTCTCACAAGAATTAAAATATTCATGTGTTTTGTTTGGTTTCTCAGTGATAAGTGTGAGCACCTCTGATGCCTCTAGATAGTATTTCTAAGAAACAGCTAAGTAATAAGTGCAGAGAGTCTCAGGTCTACTGTGCCAGATATTCACTGCTGTGTTGTTGCTTAAATCCATGATAAGCCCTTTTTCTCAGGCTTGAAACAGATTCATATAACAATGAAAGTTTCCTAGCAGAGAGTAAGAGCACTTAGTAAATTGTAAAGAAAAACTGTTTTTGTAAAAAAAATATCGTATCAGATGGCAAACTGTGTCTGCTAGTTTGCTCAAAAATAATAAAAATGTAAGTATGATGAAACAGACAGCATAAAACAAGACAAGAAACAACTTCTATTAGCACATAAAAGATAATTAGTATACTGAAGGTGCAGAAAATATAAAATAAGTAGAAAGATCAAGTTTATTGAGAATAAATCAATTAGAATGGAATCTTTGCAACAATTTTAAAGGAGCCAGACCATCAGCAAGGAAACTGCAATATACTGTATTTTATATATGTTGGTATTATGCAGAATTAGTCGCTGAACATTTTTTATCCACATGAAATACAGAATACATAGGAAAAAGATGCTTAAAATGCATTACAGCAATTCAAATGGCAAAGATTTTTTTCTTTCCAAGTTGCATTAAGCAATGTAGATGAAAGGTCTATTTAAAACTGCTGGCCATTTTTGCTTAGATAAATAATAAATCAACACTTTGCCAATGACTTCAGCATGCACAAAGCGCACACTTCTTGGACCAGCTAATGCATGACTCTGTATGTGCTTGAATTTTGAAAGATATATTTCCATTCCAAAGAATATACTCTCTGCAGCTGAGAATAAGCAAATGCAAAAGTTATGTAAAAGCCTAGAAGGATTTTGAAAAACAGTTGGACCATAGAGAGATCATTAGAATATTTAATAAAAAACAAGTTCAAAGGAACACATATCACTTTTCAATCTCTTACCCAAAGGGATGAGAAACACTACCTCCCTGTGAGCAGGGATGCTCCACTTCTTTGCAGAATAAAGACGTGGAAGGATTTTTAACAGCCTTCCCTTCTGCTGGTCATGGCAATGGTCATTGTCAGCAACAGCACAATGCCTTGGCTGCATTAGTCTGACACAACAACGACTGTGACTTTCACATGCCTTTGCAGCGACCAAGGGCAGGGGGGTCCGGAAGTCCCAGCTCTCTAATCTGATGCAGGTATCTCAGCTGGGCTTTTGAAGAAGAGTGGGCACGGTATAAAGATACTGCCAGGAATCTATATCACCTCTGGATTGACGCAAGAGATTGGTTTAGAGAGAGCACAGCTTGCAGAATCTGGGCAGAATATCTGTAGACAGCTTTCCCACTGATCATTCGATGAAACTATTTTAAGGGGTTATTTAGCCTTTTACATTTGCTTCAGATACACTATGATCTTCATAGGACAGTGAATAAAGGAATTTTTTGCTTCGGCCTATTCAGGTAACATTTAGTATTGTGGAGGACTGTTTGATTTTTTTTTTTTTTTTTTTTTGCTATTATCACCAAAGATGCAATTTTTGAAAAAGTAAGATGTAAAGGAGGAATGGGTCACACAGAGTAACTTAAGGATATTTATTGTGTTCTCAGATGGCATGATGAAAGTATCTACACTTATAGAAGGCATAAAAAAGAAATATTAAGAGCTTCCCCTTAAGAAATATTTTTATTGCTAGCAATTTTTGCATAGATGGGACTGGAGTGGCACAAATAGGTTTTAATCTGAATCTCTTTACACATTTTTTAACAGTGTGTCATAACATATGCATTAAAAAAGTGAAAAGTTTTTCTTCTTGATTGAAACCTAGGGGCCTTCTTTTCCCAAAAGCTTATATTTAAAAACCTGACACATTAGTTATGAATCATAGAATCAAAGAATCATGGAATTGTTTAGGTTGGAAAAAATCTTTAAGATCAAGTCTAACCATTAACCTAGCCCTGCCAAGTCTGTCACTAAACCATGTCCCTACATGTCACATCTGCTGTCTGTTAAATACCTCCAGGGATGGTGACCCATCCGTTTCCCTAGGCAGCCTGTTCCAGGGCCCAGTAACCCTTCCAGTGAAGAAATGTTCCTTAATATCCAACCTAAACCTCCCCTGGTATAACTTAAGGTTGTTTGCTTTCATACAATCACTTTTTCACACAGGAAAAGAGACCCACACCACCAAAATCAGGCTGACAGGCCTGTCGCCGTCTTCCAGCTCAAGAGGCTGGATACTCTGAGAACAACTGGTCTTACCATTAACAACTGAGGCAAAGACTACATTAAATACCTCAGGCTTTTCCTTATTCTTTGTCACTATGTTTACCCCCACATCCAGTAAAGGATGGAGATTCTCCCTAGCCCTCCTTTTCTTGCTAATATATTTATAAATTTTCATTGCCTTCTATGGCAGTAGCCAAACTAAGATCTAAAAGGGCTTTGGCCCTTCTCATTTCCCCCTTGCATAACCTCATGACATCCTTGTAGTCCTCCTGATTTGCCTGCCTGTTATTCCAGAGTTTATAAACTCTCTTTTTAGCCTGAGTTCCAGCCAAAGTTCTCTGATCAGCCAGGCTGGTTTTCTTCCCCACTGGCTTATCTTTCTGCACACAAGGAAGCCTGCTCATGTGCCTTGAAGATTTCCTTCTCAAAGAATGCCCAGCCATCCTAGACTACTTTGCCCTTCAGGTCTGCACCCCAAAGAACTCTCTCAACCAGATACCTAAACAGGCCAATTTTGCCCTCCAGAAGTCCAAAGTGGTAGTTCTGTTGACCCCCTTTCTTACTTCTCTGAGAATCAAAAACTCTTATAATTTTGAGATTGCATATGTTCAAATATTTTTGTATTTTTATTTTTAAGAAGAAGAGACACCTGCTGACTATGATACATCAGAATACAGGAACAAAAATAAGATATTTTAAATAAAATGGTAATGTCATTGATGAACAAGTGGGTAAGCGCGCAGCAGTCCCTGCAGCATCTGATTTGACCTGATTAACTCTGTCTATTGCTCACTGAATCTAAATTTCTGCATAGACATGTTTGGTAAAACCCAGGGTTTTTCAAAAAAGTTGGTGAAAAAGAAATAGATCAAGCCTAGACCAGCAAATGGTTACTTGGGCCTTAGTTGGTGTAGGTGTGAGTTACCTCTTCTGTTAGATGCAGGCAGGGTCATTCCTGCAAGGTCATTGTCTACTTCCACTCATCTGTTTCACTCTTTCTTCTGTCAAAACACCACCCTGGGACTGAGACAATGTCTTATTAAAAACTATTTGTTGGTAGCAAATGATCTTGATCTTGTTGAGTTGCTGTTGCGCATTATTGAGAAAGTCCCCTGATAATTCCCAGCTCTAACAATTGTCAGGATCAAGACAATACCTACAGTCTGAAAACTCTAGAGTTTTTCATTAGAGTAGTATAACCTATACAGTCACAGCCTGTTTTTTGACAGTTGATGAGAATCAAAGTTCTGAGCTTTCAGCACAATTACCTGAATCTTAGTTACAGAGTTATTTGGCATTCACAGGGGTAATGAGTTAAACAATTTGCCACAGATACCATTAAAACTCACATTGCTATGAAAAAAGCATAATTTGATTGACACTGCCAAAACTTGTGTTTTACAGCAGTACTTGCTCTGTTCCATACTGCACCTACATCAAACAACATCTTTAATGGCTCATAAATTTCAAATGGTGAAAAAAACATGAAGTCAGAGCAGGAAATGAAGTTAAAAAGAGCACTACACTGGCAAACAGCAGCAGATAACAGCATGTTAAATACATCTCCAGACAGAAGGCTTCAGGGATTAAACAAAGGCATAGCACTGGTATCCATTAATATATTGTAAAGATTTGTTTATTCTACAATGAATATTCAATTTTCTTAAATTTTTGAAACCTCAAAACAATATAAAAAAATCTAACTTTTTTAAAAAATAACATCAGTAACCATCAACTTGCTTCAAGAGAGCAGGCAGAATACTTAATATGAAAAAGGTTTTCAGGGCAAAACCCAGAAATTTATATCCATGAGTCACATTGATTACTATAGTCTTAGTAGGTTAATTGGGCTATAATTTTGATTTGCATTTTATGCTGTTATCAGTGGAGAGTAGTAAGTAAGATGTACTGCTCAGCAAATAAACCAGAAAAAAATAGGAAGAATAATAACAAAAGCAAGAGCTAGGGCTTTCTTGAGAGTTTGGGTTAAGTTTTTTTTGAGATATAGGCTCTTCTAAATGAATTCCTACAAAATAATGCACTGTATCTTTCCATCAAGCAACTTTGTTCTCATAATAATGCTGTAATCCTCAACAGCATATATTATGGCAGGATAAATGTTAGGGTTCTTCAATGGCTGATCAGAGGCAGCAGAATAGTTTATATGATCTACATTTAAACCCAGGTTCACTTGCTCTGGAGTTTGATCAGCATGAGCTGGCGCAGTGCCTGCCACTTATGGCACACTTATGTCATATGAGGGATGATACCAGAGCTGCTTGGAGTTACCTCATAAGGAAAAGAAAAACAAGTTTTGGCTTGGTTTGGTTTGATTTGTTGGGGGTTTTTTTGGGTTTTTTTGTGGTTTTTTTTTACAGCAGTGTTCCATGTATCCTTCAGGAAGACAGGAAAATGGTATAGTCTATGCAGTGCACAGAAATAAAACTTTTTCTTGCAGCATAATTGATATTTGGGAGCAGGCTATCCCAGTTTAATTATTTACTCTAAAATGCTAAAAGTAATAAGGAAAAGCAACATTCTCTAAGCCTTTACAAAAAGCACTGCAGCTGCAAGAGCACATAAAAATACCCAGCAGCTCAAATAGCTGGCTTCTTTGCACTCATCTGTGTAACATGCAGAAAGATTAGATGTTAATGAAAGAGAAGATACCTATGGATAAAACAGTATTTTAAGTAATCTTTTTCACTGTAAACATGACACATACTAATGACTGAGCTAAGATTTTAAAAAGTAGTTTCCAAAGGTAGATTTATTTTATTTAAATGAGCAATCAGTAAAACCAAACAATTGCAGAGCAAGGTTTTCATGTCAGTCACAACAATTCACTCCTTAGTTTATGTAATCACCTCCAGATATATCTAAATTATCAAGTCAATTTTTCAGTGTGACTTAGAATCACTCCTTGTTTTCAGCAATCATTTCATTGATTGTGTAAGGCAGTTCTCACCCTTGAAGCAATAGGTACTGGGTTTCCTTTGAAGTACAGTTAAACAGATAAAATACCACAAGAATAAGCTTCCTAATACTACATCCTGTGACTCAAGCTTTCATGTCTTGCAGAATTAGTTAATTTATGCAAATCAGAGATATTGATAAGCAAGACTATGTAGTTATTCTGCTAAACATTTATGTGACAATAGTCCTTTCAATATACCTGCAATAACCTCCTGAAAGGCATTTGCTCTAGACAGAATGCATTCATTATTTCCTCTTAATCCATGGGGTTCAAATCAGATTTTGTGGCTGTGGTATGGATACTATGCAATACTTTCTTATATAACCCGTGCACTCTTTTGATATTCTTCAACTTCAAAACCTAAGAAACAACTGATTTGATGGAATGAAGAAAGCTAAAGAAAAGCTCTTTTTCTAATAGTGATTGCTTTGCAATTTTGTAAAAATCAGTATAGGTGAATAACAAAATAATCAGAAAAAGGAAAAGTGAGGTTTTCTGTTAAAAAACCAAATAGCTAACAATATTATTATTATTTTTTTTTTATCAGAAAATAATTTAATACAGGGCTTTTTTCCTATTAATATTATCCTTCTGTAATTTGCAATAGTTTCAGCAAAACCAATATGCTCTCTCTCAATTCCTTTTCTGAGGAAGAATCCAAGAAAAAGAAATCCCCAAATCACATTATTGCCAGTAGGTTGATCTATTTTGTGTGCTTCTGATATTATTTATTATAAATTATTTAATTTGAACAGGGAATTTATTTAAAAGTTAAAAGTACGTACAAATTAAGACACATAATTGTACATAGAGATAACAGCAGTAGGTTCATTCGACAGTTAACTAGCGACAAAGTACAAAATGCACTGCAATAATATTAGTATTACTGGGGGCATGGCTTTAAAAACCCTTAAGTTGTATCTAAATTTAATGAAGTGAGAAAAATTGTTTCTGGTATTGCTCTAGCTCCCATAAAGGGACAAAAGGCAAAGCTTCCTTAGCTGCTAAGGTAATAGCCCATTACATAATAAACATGCACTTAGTGAATGCTACACTCCATTTATAAGAATACTAAGTCCTGGACACAGTCAAAAATAGATCTATAAACCCAAGGTGATGTGACTTCTCACCTAAACTTTCCAAGTAAGTTTTAGATTAAAGGGCATTCAGTTTACAGGTTTACCAGGGAGAAGAACTAAAAAGACACTGCTATTACCAGTTAATCTTATCAAATGACAGAATATTACAGTGAAATGACAAACAGATGGTCTGATTCATAGATAAAGAAACATATTGCAAATACATACATACATGTATATATGTTTCTTAAGTAAATGCCAGTCGTGTATAATAAATCTGGAAAATTAAGGTTGGTTAACAATAACTGCTGACTCTCTGTATGTGCACGTGTGTGCATGTGTTTTTACACATACTTACCAAAAAATGCTGATTGTTTTTTCAAAGTTTGCATGGCTTTAAGATACAATCTAATCTAACTCTTACCCCATAAAATAAACACATGGCAATTAGGAACAAACACATTGTCTCCCCCACTGATTCTAGGAATGTCTTACGCACCTGAGTCCTGGAACACAGCACAGATGTCCTACAACAGACTTCATACCGACCCCCATTAATATCAAGCCTAAACCTGTCTATGCAAAACACAACACTGGTTCTAAGTCCCAGCCATGTATCCACATTGTATTTGTGCTTTGCATTCTCCTTCCCAGCTTAAGAATTGATGCATTATAGACATGAAAGAATGGTTTGAAGAAGATTCATGGCGCATTCTTTGGTTTGAAAGAAAATCATATTCTTATCTGATTTTTACATTATGCACCAGAAATATCACTGGGGTTAACAGGACACATTGTAAGGAAATCCACTACTAACCAATCAGCCTATATTCCCAAAGAGGTTTTCCAGACCTTACCCTCATTTTGATGAATGATAAACCAGCTATTTTGGGTGTTGCAACTTGAGCTTCTGTTCAACACAGCATCCCTCCTGACCTAGTGTAGAGATTCTGAATTGACGGTTTACAAACAGCAGATTACTGAAAATTCATCCCCCAGAGCGTGGTCATAACAGCTTTCTTTCCCAGTCCAGTGTGTAGGTAGCAATGGTCGCAAACAGTACATTGGGATGTTAAGATAGGCAAAAGCTTCTTTAATAGCGGCACAGTGTAGCACTGAACTAGGTGGAGAGATGAAGAATTCACATCTTGGATATTTTCAACACTTGAAAGGAAGAAGCCATATTTGAGCTTACCTACCGTTGGAAAGCTAATAAGGAGTTTGGGCCAGATGACCTAAAGAGGACCATTCTGACTTCTGTGGTTCTCAGGAAACTGTGTCATGACCTTCTTGATCTATTCAGACAGACTGAAAACAGGAATAAACTTGGCAGGATATACGCTTCCTCCAGTGAACTATATTCCTCCACTGATTGAAAGGGACATTATTAATGAATTTGCAGCTCCTGCTATGCTGTCATTTGCAATGAATTCACAGAACAGTGAGGACAATGGCAAGACTTCTGTTCTGCACTCCTGGGAGAACCTGTAACCTGACATGTGGGAAGTAAGAGGATAAGGCCTATGTTCTTCAAGGATTTTTTACTGAACTTATACATACCTTCAGTAATGCCTCCAGACGTTCTGTTTGGGGATGGCTTGTGTTAGGCTCCTTCTGTTGTCAGGTATTCAAGATCTAATCTCACTCTGTAATGAATGGCTACACGATTGATTTGACAGGGATAGTGCACTTTCAGATCCGTGTTTTAGTACAGCCACTTATTGCAAAATTCTTGGCCTATGTCCTGTAGTCCCTTTGAATTCAGCCAGCCTGTGTACCTGTCACAATTGCAACTGGTAAGAGCGCTTTCTCATACCAGCATTATATTGGCACAGAGATGTATGTGGAAGGACTGATCTCATAAAAATCCCTTCATCATACTGCAGTACATATAGAAAATTCTCAAACTATAACCACAAATGTTGGAAGAGGAGAATGATTATTTGCCCAACCAGAATGCTGAAATAATTTTTTTAATCATGCTTTATGGAATCTATTGAGCAAGTTGCAGAAAAGATTTTTTTTTTTTTTTGAGAAAGATAATAACTGACAGACTGCGAGCAGCTATAACAGCAATGGCTATGTAGACCAGCTCTGGTACCAGTGTTTACTTTACTGAGAGAACAGTTACAATCCCTGACAAATTGTGTAAAGATGTTATTGATAAGTGAATTGATTTTGATTGTGCTAGACATTACAATGGTTCTAAGAGATCAAATCAAAACAAGAAACTACATAGACTTTTTATATGTTTTTTATAGATATCTTTTTTATATAATTTTTTAAATATATAATTTCAATTGTTCCTCAATTTAAAATTCTTGATCTTGAGATAGGTGTGTTCTAATAACGTAAAACTATGTAAACAGCATTTTACCTCTCTTTTATATCATGAGAATTTGTAGAAAAACTACTAGATTTCTGTTTACATCATGGCAAGTAATTAAGATTGTTATTCTAAACTGCAAATAGCCATCTAGGGAATTCATTGGTTCTCATCAGACCATAGAAAAAGGTGTATTTTTCCTCCTTGACTTGTTTTTTTTTTTTATTATTTGTGACTCATAATATTTTCTCTTTACTGTGCAAAAGGTTTAACTTTCTTTTCAAAATGCATGCTGCTCCTCATTAGCATTGATGTATTTACTTTACACTATTTTGTCTGTCAAAGGTCTAGCATTAAAAAGTTGCATTTTAAGGCAGCATTACAACTCAGGTGAAAAAGATTAAAGAGCTTGGCTTTTGAAATTTTCAACTGTTTATCCACGTCTGTGAATCAGCAATTTGCCCCAGTATCATCAGCAATCAAACCTATTACTTCTTTTCCTTTCAGCTAATAAATTATCTGAAATTTATAAATGAAGCAATGCTGCAGAAATTACATTGATTTTTAGTTCACCACATTTTGACTAGAAACGAGGTCACATATTGCATTTGTCTTCCTTTGCTATCCAGTCTAACCCCTTGGGGTTTCTTAGGTAAGTGACTTTGAAGGAGAACATTTGTCCTAGCCAGCTGGAGCCAAGAAAGTGTCTTAAACCCATGCACATTAAATGACATAATGCTCCAGTCTATGTGATCTCTTCAGGAGATAATACAGATTACACTGTTTTTCACTATGGCACAGTCGGTCTATTCTTTCTGTGCACTAGGCTTCATGATACTTCAAACAGTATCAGGAGGCAGGTAAAACAAATTGCAAGAGACATTTGTTCCAAAACTGAATGTAGCTGAGCAAGCTTCCAGTACTTCTTTAGGTTTCCTACAGAATTTAAGAGGAAGGACTTAAATATTGAGTAGGTAAACCTTGAACAGTTGTGGGTTATTTTTATTGCTGTTGTTGTTTAATTCTGCAAGAGTTTATCTTAAGTTAAATTATTTTTAAAATGTCAAAGTTGAAAAAATAAGATTTTTTCCTTAATGAGATACTTCTTTCAAGTGTGGTAAGAAAAGCTAAAACATATTGCACAACATATGCATCAGACCGTTCATCACAAGAAAACCAAGATCCAGGGACCTGAAAGAACTGGCACTGAAATACTGCATTGATAAAGAATGCTTAAGAGAAAATAGCTGTACATATAACAGCTATACATGAGCTGAAATCTTAAAAAAAGTGTGTTATCTGGGTCATAAAAACATTAAAACCAGCATGATTTCACATTCTCATTTCTCCTGATTTTGCTACAGGGAATCAATAATGGTGCACTCTCAGCACCATTCTTTAACAAAAGAACTAAGGACAATAATTGTTCTTTTTAAATTAATGGGATACCTTACATGGAAAAATACTCATGCAGAGAATAGATACTGCAGAGACTGAACCATATACACCAGATATCTACTTTATTGCAATTTCCATATAATGAAAATACTGTGTCTAAAAATGCACTAATGCACATGTTGCTATTATTCCTGGAAATCTGGGTCTCTGTGTCTACAGCTGTCAAAAGTGCTATTGAAGGTAGAAAGAAATTAGACTTTGGAGGGTTACTGATGGATCATTGATTGCAATTGAAATTTTCACCTGGGATAGCACTTCAGCCTGATATTTCAAACCCCATTTTGCTGGACCAAAAAGGGCCTGCCCCTGTTTGGTTACAATCTAAATGTGAAACAACACAGATAGAGATAGTTGATAGACTATCATATCATTAACATAATATTAGCTAGCATAACAGCAATCAGAATAGAATTTATAGAATAATAATTATTCATTGTTAGCTTATCATCTTAGACTAGTGCTAAAGGCTTCCTGCCATTTCTTTTTGTTGAAATGGAGCTCTGTAGTATCACTGCAATTCAGCTGTGTTTATGAAGTTCGTTTTGCCCTTAAACCCAAATTGAACATTAGCATTTTGTAACATTACCCACTTATATGCTCCAGTATGAAGTGAAGCCAAAGTAGGTTCAAGGGATAAGGGAATCCAGCTCATAAAATGTTAATTATTGCTCCTATAAAAATGTTAATTAACTTGAGTCTAAAATGCCAATGGAAATATGAGTGTCAACTTTGTTGTGAACTTGAACGTACTAGTGGTATGATATGCCCTATAGGAGAAAAAGTGTATTTAGCAAACAGAAAGCAAAACAGGATATTGCAAATATCGTGATTTAAGCCCAGCTGGTAGCTCAGAACCGTGCAGCCACTCTCTCACTCCCCATCTTTCTCTCCCCGCTCCTGGAGGGATGGGGAGGAGAATCGAAAGAATGTAACTCCCACGGGCTGAGATAAGAACAGTCCAGTAACTAA
>WYDI02004344.1:9661-23498 GCA_009867235.2 Psittacus erithacus | reverse complement strand
CATTAGGGGCTGTAGTGATAGGACAAGGGGTAATGGGTTAAAACTTAAACAGGGGAAGTTTAGATTGGATATAAGGATATATTCTTTACTGTAAAGGTGGTGAGGCACTGGAATGGACTGCCCAAGGAAGTTGTGAATGCTCCATCCCCGGCAGTGTTCAAGGCCAGGTTGGACAGAGCCATGGGTGACAAGGTTTAGTGTGTGGTGTCCCTGCCCATGGCAGGGAGGTTGGAACTTGATGATCTTAAGGTCCTTTCCAACCCTAGCTATTCTATTATTCTGTGAAATTCCCTGACAATATATGCTTTTCTTTGCACACTCTGTTGCTGAAATTTAGTTAGATTCGGAGGTATATCATTTTAGACCTTTTAAGGTTCTTAAAATGTCTCAGTGTATGTCTGCCTTTAAGCAAAACAAAATAATGATTTTGAAAGAATTGTTTTCTAACATAATCATTTAGCGTCTCGTATTTCTGCAGACATTTATATTCTTTCTGTTGTCATTTTCCAATTTCATGATTTTTGCAATTAATTCAAATAGCTGGAAATTATTAGTAGAATGTTGGAGTGTGGAACAGAAAACAAAAATAACAAAGCAGAATCAAAATCATTAGCAGAGAGGGGAAGCACATGACTTTCAAAATGACTAATATTTATCTAGGTCTTAGTAGGCACTCTATTTTAGCTGTGCCCACTCAAACACAGCGATCTTCTTGCTTGACCCTCCACTTTGTTTCCTTCCAAAGTATTGCCTGGTGTCTAAGATTTGATAATTTTCCACTAATATTGAGCATGCTAGTTCCCAGAGTCTACTGATACCACTTTTAGAAGGGGGACAGAAGCAACCTTTTCCTTCAGTTTTTCATGCAGCTCAGGCAGATCCCTTTATTGTAGTCAAGAGCAAAATCACTTAGCCTAACTAAAGACAATCTCTGCCTTAGTAAGAGCTCCTATTAGTTGACATATTTTAAAGTCTTAAATGAGTTTATTGCCATTAAACATATACTTATTTAAAAAACTTGAACATATGGTGTACTCTCTGATATTGCTTCCAAAACTACAGTAAGCAATGTGTTTGAGCACCCATATTTTTTCATTTATTCAGTAATAACACAGGCCACATCAAATTAATCTTCTGAGACATTTGCTTTGCGCAGGGCTAGACATATACATGCTGGGAACTTTTTATGAAGTCTGCAGTGTTCACCTCACTGCCGCCTTCTTTGTTTTTTTTCTTTTTTTAATGCTTATGTGGACTTGACTAATTATCTTATGCAAAGGCTTTTTTTATCCCATATTCATTGCATGCTTTTAAATTAGTTTTTTCCCCCATAATATTACTACCTATAAAAGATAGTAAAATTAAGCATTATCAGCATTCTGTATTTATAAGAAATTACGTTATCTTTGGTCACATACTGGGCTGATGTTTGAAAATGAGAAATAAGAGAAAATGAAACATACTCTATGATGGAAGATTAACAATGAGTGTATAAAGAGGCTACTATGTAAGAGATATAGCTACAGAGAGTTCAAGATGATCTATAAATTATGATGGAGACTCTGAGACGGTGGGCATAACTAGGGAGATTCTCAAAACTGATATTACAAGATCCTCCTTGTACCCATAGTCCAGCAATGATATTTATTATCTGTGACAGAAATTCATATAAACAGCTTCAGAGAAAGACATCACATTGCTTGAACTCTCCTGGGCATACAGAGCTCACAAACTGCCTAATCCTGAGTAATATCTACTATTCCAATTTTTTAATCAAAATCTTACATTTGAAACAAACATATCATCACACCATGACACAGAAGAGAGAAAAAACAAATAAGGTTAAAATATGGCAGTAGTATTTTGTTTTCATTTTTCTTTCCCATTTGCTGAATTCCTGGAATTTGCTCAGCTTTAAAAGAACACGCCATGTTCCTTTAAATCTAGGCAGCAAACATATAAAAAGAATCCCATCTTTACTAAACATTTTTGAAAGAGACAGCAGAGCAAAAAGTACAACTGATAAAAGGAGAGGATGCTGAGCTAAAGGAGCACAAACAGAAATGCACATAAGAGATCTTGTTTGTCAAAAGGATCCCTGAAGGATCTTCTGAAGACCCTAAAGGTCTTCTATTAAGACAGCTGATGTAGTAAACTGTACTTAGCAGATCATTTGTACCTCCTGTACCCTAATGGCCCATGTTGGCATCTACCAGTATACTGGTACTCTACCTGTGCCTTGGACAGATAAAGGTGGAAAGTATTCTATGCTATGCATCTCTAAAAAACCAAGAATTCATCTACTTTCATTGATATTCAGAACAGTAGCATGAAACTCCCAAGTATGGTTATATTGGACTCATTTATTTTAACCTCATGACAACTACTTCAGAAATCATTGTGGGTCTATTTCTCTTTCTACTAGATACTATCAGAGAATAACAGAATTGTTAAGAGTTTGTCCTCACAAACATTATACAGGTTGGAGGAAAGATAACAGGAGTAGACGTATTGGGGATTTTATTTTACATATTTGTAAAATAAATTGAAATTGTATTTGTTATTGAAATAGTAATTGCGAGTATGCTTTGGTGCAGGTGTTTATTTGTTAACTTGAATCATTTGACATGTTACGCAATGTACCCTGTAACAAACAGCAAGTAATGTCTCTTCCACTTCCGTTTAATTTATGGATCTGCTCTCCTCTGAAAACCAGCACCTGTGGATTTCTCAGACTTTATGTCACAAGCTTATTTCCTTCCTAATCAACTTAACCCAGATGTTATATTTCCCTCCAAGTGCTGTTTCCCAAGACATGCTAGTAATAGGTGTATTTGCTTCCCATCTTTCCACATTACTTTCATGCTTCAAGAATTGATTAAGATACCTCAGGCTGGTAAATTTTTCTAAATATCAGCTGCCAAAATGACAGTGAAAATGTTTTAACAATTTGCTGCTTTCTGCCACAAGTGACAAATACTTGAGAAACTGTTGCTTAGGATAAGAAGTTTGTGTATAAAATATTGCAAACTAAAATTGAACTAAATTTGGAGAGGAAATTAAAGAACATGTTATAAATAAAACATACTTTTCGAGACATCATTTTCTGGCCACTGACTGTGGAAAGGAGCTGTGCCTTTCCAAGTGCTTTATGGTCAGTTTCCCACAGAGGTCATCAAGCTTTGATGCTGCTGGCTGATAGGTTGAAAGCCATACAACAAAATAGACCTGGGTAAAGCAAGGTATTTACTGGCTTATATGTCTGGAAAGAGAAGGGGCAATTTTTTTGATGACCTGGAAAGCACAGTTCTTCACCCTCAATATCAAACTACAAAACCTATTGGACATCACACACAACTTCTCTCTAGGTTATAATGTTTTAACTTTATTGATCTCTATGGATTTTAAAATGTTAAGGATTATTTCTGCACCAAATTTCTGGCTAATTTCTAAGCAATCATATCTTTAAAGAACCCTTTCAAGACTTTTTCTGGGTGTATGTGGTGGTTGTATGTACCTTTCCTCAGAAGCTCATTTTCCTCATTTCTCCATTCTCTTGGTGTGCTTGCTTAATGGCACACAGCCAAGATTAGAGAGAGAACCCACATACAGAAGTCAGAGCTTTTCTGCTTTTCTTTGCTTTCTGGGGACTTAGGCCAAAGACTAGTGAGTCTGCTATAATCCTGAACTGAAAGGAAGATAATTTCTGCCAAATCAGGCCCTAAGGAAATATTAAAAATATTGACTCTTCTATCTGGTCAGAATAAAATAAACGGCTTAAAACCTATGAAGTATAGATTCATAGAATGGTTCATCAGGTTCGTTCTTCTTGGAGCAATTGCAGCTTACAGTGCACTGCAAAAAGAAAAAAAAATTATCACACTCCCTAAATCCTCCCCAAAAACAGGGAGGAAGTCCAAAATTAGACACATGATATTTCTCATACACCTTAGTGTTCTTTCATCTGTGCATTTTCAATGTTGCATATAGAAAGTACATAGACACTTCTACTACTACAAACAGCCTGATATTACAATATTAGCCCTTTGAAAGAAAAACCCAACCTGATGCTCTTAGTTCTTTCATTTTTCCAGAAATGAATGAAATTTTCATCCATTTTCTCCATTTCCGAATTACAGGCTCAGCTGCAGAACTTCAGTTAGCACAAAATAAACAAATATTTCTCTTTAATGTCAGTGGTCTTTACTGAAAGAACTAAAGACAACACAACATCATATCTGCAGTGATACAGACTGAAGTCCTGAAGAAACTGTCAGAAGCCCATGTTACTAAAAGGCCTCTTTGATTATGCAATCAAAGTTAAACTGGTGTGTATATATGCAACTTTTTAGGGATGTCTGTTACTGTGGAATTGTGGAATTGTGATTGTCTTCAACAACACACAAGAAAAAAGGACTTAATCTTGTGGGGAAAAACGTACTTCGTGTTTTTGAAATACTTCTTTTTAAATGCTTGCCTGTTCCAGAAATGTATTTCAGAATTTTAGACTGCCTTCCTAAGAAAGTCAGTCATCCTAGGAAGTAGCATTTGGCACACCATCAAAATAATTTATTAGCTAACTGTACTCCACAAAAGACTCAACTCATCAGAACAAATGACAAGTGCATCTTCAAATGAAAAAATGTAACAGCCAAAAAAGCAGGCAAGAAGAGTTTTTTAGGACTGGAGCAGAAAGAATGTAAGGAATAGATTCAGACAATAGTCAGACAAAAATAAGACCCACACCTGAAATCATTGTAATTGGTTGAAGACAAGAAATCCTATAATAAGCCACCCTCATCCACAGCGCATGATACATGACGAATCCTAGTGGATTCTGAATAAGCAGTAAGTAAGAAGAATATTAAGAGGCAAACCCCATATCTATTAAATCTTAGCACAAAAAAGACTTCCTTTGGAAAGTTTGGTTGAGGGTATAGGACTGCAGTCCATCCCATAGAATCATAGAATAAAATCATAGAATAGTTAGGGTTGCAAAGGACCTTAAGATCATCAAGTTCCACCCCCCCCGCCATGGGCAGGGACACCTCCAACTAAACTATGTTACCCAAGGCCCTGTCCAACCTGGCTTTGAACACCACCAGGGATGAAGCATTCACAACTTCCCTGGGCAACCCATTCCAGTGCCTCACCACCCTTAAAGAACTTCCTTATATCCAATCTAAACTTCCCCTGTTTAAGTTTGAACCCATTACCCCTTTTTCTGCCCCTAATGAATAGTCCATCCCCAGCACCCCTATAGCCCCCCTTCAGATACCGAAAGGCTGTTATGAGGTCCTGTTCCTCATAAAAATGCAGTCTCCTGAGTGGTACTTAAGATGTAAATGAGATTAAATACAAATTTAATTTCTCATAAGGAACTGGTGACAAACATTTCAATTTTCCAACTGAACTGTTGTACTTTTTTTTTTCTAGCAAGCTTCCTCGTTGCTGCAGCTCAAACACTAACATTCCTGACTGTCAGGAAAAGTGAATGATTCTACCATTTTAAGGTAAGATCCTATTAGAGATTGTTTCCTCCGCTGCCCACAAATAAAGCACAAAAATTGGTAAAGCTGAATTGAGGGCAGAAGAATAAGAGCATTCTCGAGTGTCTGTTAAAGGAAAATAATATAACTTGTTGTTTGGCACAAGCATAGCTATTTAATAATCGGGCAACTAGGGAAACTAGTGTCATGGGCCACTAGAGAAACTAGGTAACAGGGGCATGGTGGAGAAGAAGGTCTGAAATGTTGAGTCATCACAAGTGCCAAGCATTTGTGCCAATTTCAAGCCCTGTTTTGTGTGACACCTTGAGGAAGGCAGGTACACTCTCAAGAAAATAGTTGCTTCTGGGTATATAAGCAATGAAATTATAACAGTGTAACTAACACAGAAAATAGCTCAGAACAACTCAGGAACTGCAGGTGGTACACTGGGATGGAATTCACTGATTAAACAGGAAGGAACAGCAGTACTTTTCAGAAGACCTTTAAATATATATATATATGTACATGTGTGCATATATATTATATACACACAGACTGTACTGCAATGGTTCACGGGAACAGTTTGTGAATAAAGGAGATTTCAAAAGCTCCATTCCCACCATCGAAATGGCTGCTTTTGCTAGTGTAAAACACTTTTTTGCTGGTGTAAAACACTGTAGAGAACAGTAAGAAATCTGTCAGCATGTCCGGTTTTTAGAAAGGAAAAAACAGTGAAAGGCCAGCAGTCCAGTTCAAAGATGAGTCAGCTAAGAATAACCAAAGTGGGAAGAGGTTTGTCTCTTCATATGATTTGCAGGGTATCTGTAAAGAGCTGATATATTTCCTGAGAAAGTGAAGCACAGAAGAAAAGGTGGGGTTTTTTTGGGGTGGGGTTTTTTTCCCCCTTAAAGGAAAAAAATGAATTGTTTCCAAAACCTGTTCTTTATGATCTACAATTCAAGCCCCATAGACAATGTTGCCTTTCCTTGCTGTGGAGTCTTTTGCCATTAGAAAAAGTTCATGAAAACATAGGGGAGGTGTGCATTGTGTTAAAAAAAAAAAAAAAAAAAAAAAAAGAGCTAAGAAAGCTGTGAAGCCAAAATCCAGAAGGCTGACCATACAACACTCCTTTCAATATCAAGCTTTTCAGCAAGGGTAATCATTTGGCCTTTCCATGCATTCCTCACTATCTGCTTTCATTCATCCATAACAAAAATACAAATGATGCAAGTGATAACAGGGTACAAAACTGACCCACAGTTGTCGTGGTGTTTCTGGTTTTTCCTGCATTACATGGCTTTGCTAAATTCATATAAATATTTTTGAGAGTGTTAAGAGAAAGAAGATGCTGCTTATTTAAACAATTCTAATAAAGGTCTTATCTTTTACACTAAGCATCAGTTCCCTTCATTTACTTTCTGGCTGCAGTTCATATGTTTTCTGCAAAGGGCACAGTTTAATGAACATATACCAGATTATTTAAATGAATGGTTTTAATGAGTTCTTTGAATAGGTTTCTCTAAAAAGTAAGCATGAAATTACTTTCTCAGTTGGGATGCTTTATTTAACATACTTAAGAAAAAATTACATAATCACTTTGCAGCAAACAGTCCTTAGTTGCTTTAACATTCCAATGTCTTTGAGTGCTAATAAACTAAAGTAGTTTTTTGATGAGAATGATAAGCCAGTACAGTAATTTGATGTTTTAATGAATTATTAATTCTTAAGAAACTTTTTTTTCCTATAGGGAAGGGGAAAATACTTTTCATTTTATCAGAATAAGACATCAGTTTATTTCTAAATAATGCAAAGATATATGGACAGGCCTGATACTTTAGGCTTTCCATAAAAGGCTCCAGCAACAGACTTAATTATTAACTTCTTAATACTCCTAAGAAGGAAATACACCCAAGTTCCACTTGGATAAACTCAGACAAAAGTAATTTGACTTCAAGTGATTTAGCTTCAAAATCATTAAACTTAGTCTCTGACTCTGTTTACTCTCTTACTCTGTTACCGTATTGCAATATGAAGTGTTAATTCCATTCAAATAAATAGGATTGCGCATAGCTTTCTTCCTAGCTGCCATCAGGAAGAAAAATACGCCAAAAGTCTAAATACATTTGCAGGTACCTGTAGTAGTGTTTTTCACTTTTGAACCAGCAGAGGATTCTTTATATGATTGATCTAATTGTTTAGAAGTCACTTCATGGCTTAACATTCTTTAATTGCCCTGATTTTTCTCTATTGATTTTGTACATATACGAATAACAGCACTGTAATGGAAATGCAACCTGAATGAGAGGTTATAGAATTTTTTGTCAGCGATATTTTGCCTTTTTAGAATAAAATCTATTTTTCCTTTGGAATAATGTAATAAAATGGGACGTGGCCTTGGAAGTCTGAGAAGTCAAGAGATAGCTCATTTAAACAGGATTACAACAGTTGTTAGTTTTTTCTGGTCATAAGACTAATTAGCATGTTCCTTTATACATAAGACAACTCTAATATAAATAGCTGGTACCAAGCCTTAGGAGGCATTTGGTTTATATTTTAAAAATTCCACTGTAATTTCTATGACTTTGACTTAGTTTTACGTATAGCCATTTCTAACTTTGCTTTAACCTTGATTGCTTCTGAGTGAAACTACTACAAAATGCAAGGAAAATACAACAGTTCATTCTCCATTCTTCACTCCTCCTGCCCATGGGAGTGTACTATGGCTGAAAGAAATTGAATCTTAAGCAATCAGTTTGCTAAAACCTTGGCATAGCTTTGCATTATATTGTGATACATGTATTTTCTTGTATCACTGATACAACTGTAGTAAAAATGTGTCTTCTGAAGACATACTAAATGGCTGTTGTTTTTCATGACAAGTATCTTGTCTCATGGTGTAATATGCAACTGCTAAAATGCTTAACATTCATTAATAGTAATAAATTACTCTGTCACCTCTAACATGTAGGGTCTTTCTCATTAACCAAATACACACTAGATGCTTAATATGCACTGTTAAATACTGCTTCAGGATAGTAATTTAAAATATGACACAGTGTGCATGTATAAAGCCTGGTAAAAAGTCCAGGTTTTGTATATGCAAAGCCCGAGATAGCTGTGGATCATATTTATCTCACACAATTTTATTTTTTCCATGCTTCTTCACTGTTACGAGTGGAGGAATTCGTAATTTGCACACTTTTTTTTGTGCCGTAAGATCTTGGACATAGATGTTAATGCCGCTGTTAGCACCCGTATCAGTTTGGCTCCAACTTTTCAGATTACTGAAACAATCTATCCTTTCACAGACCTTCTATGCCTACAGATTTTTTTTAAATGTTGTCAGTGCTGCTTTTGGTCTGTGTTGCTAAGATTTGTAAGTGAATGACTTGAGTATCCATATTTCTTCAGCGTCAGAAACCCCTGATATGGATGCCTACAGTTTTTGTGGACTCACTTACAGATTTTTAAGTAAAAATGTTGAAATAAATATTGAAATGTTTAAGAAAAAACGTTGAAATGCTAACATTGTGAAAACCTTTTATTTTACAGATTCAATTTTTCTGCATTTCATATTGACTGTGTCTTGGAAATCTTAAGATGTTTTACAATGCTGGGAAAATAAATCTTCAAAGGCAACATGGATCTCATTTTCTAAGACAGCTACCTGAACAGGGTTACAGAATTCAAACTTTTCCACTTGAATTCTGAAAAAAGGACCTGTTCCTCATGCTTTTTTACCCCTTATCCTTCCCAGTTTATAAGCACCATCTGCTTATAAACTACATCTTAACAGTTGCAATTCCTGCATTAGTTTCAGCGACTTAGCAAGAAAGCATACTCTTTGGAGAGCACACCTCTTTTTTGGTTTCTGTCTGGCCAGGGTAAAAGAAATACATTAACTAGATCACTAATTGAATATATTTCATATGCAGCTCTCTTGGTAAACAAATTACAAGGGAGAGGAACGTAACTCTTCCTTGACCCTTTCCCCACCTCCCACTCTTTTTACTGAACCTGATTCCCTTTTATATTAGAAATTACAGCTTTCCACTTGGAGGAAGAACACCTAGCAAAGAGATATACTTGGAAATAATTTTTAGGCAGTATATCAGTGAAATAATAATACTAATGATGAGATTCTAAGCTGCACACGAATTCAAAGTATTTGCAGGTAGAACAGTAGCAAATTTTTTGAAGAAACTTTAAGTGTATTTAAACCAAAGTAACATATAATTAGTATAACAGTTCTAAGACTGGGAGTAAGGAGTCCTTTTACTTTCTTGGTAATTAATGTTTAGTAAAGGTCTGCAATCCTGTCAAGTGAAGAATGCTATCTAAATCCAAAAAATTTCTGCTTTTCACTAAATAAGGAGTTCTTTGTATCAATAAGATTAAAAAAGGACCAATTCCTCCTTCAAGAATGATCGTGTCTGTAATGCTGAAAGAAAGCACTGCTTTGTGGGAAATAAAGTTTATTTTGCTATTATTAAAAAATGACTAAGATCAACCAGAAAGGTCTGCACCTTAAAAATCATTTGAGTTTGCTACCTAGCAGCAGTCTATGACTATTTCATATGGTCTTTAAAGTGCCCAATAATCCCATAAAGTTTTAACTCTTACTTTATTGGTGCCTGATACTTTTTGTGTTATGTGTCTAAAGCTAATAAAAAGATTTTTCATGAATCACATGAATTTTTATTTTACCGTTCACATAAAAAAGCTTTCTAATTTCTTATAATTTCTGCACAAAATCCAGCTATTATGTCAGGGTCAGCATGCATTATTCTGAACTGTAGTTTCTGGACAAGAAAACCAATTTAAACACAAAATGTTTAAATCACTCTGGGCATTAAAATTAAACGGGTAAATGACTGAGTATATGGACTGGCAGGGTTATCCTGCAGCAGTTAGGAGTTGGTAGAACACAGAGTTTTAACATCAAGTTTTAGTATATCTTTGATTGAGAAGTGGGGAAAAAATATTCAAAGGGGATTTTTTATTTGTGTTTGGGGGTTTTTTTAACCTGAGAACTGAACAAGAAGTGAGGGATTGCAACATGGAGGTATAAAATATTCCATCAGAAATCAAAACCTGCAGGAACATTTTAGTTTCACGCAGAAGAGGTAAAGTGTGGTGAAAGGCTTTTTAGCCACAAAAACAAATGAAGGTGCCATAATTAAGATTACTAATAACCTTTTCAGTATGCTAAACTTCTGTGAAGCATTTTTTAATCCTCAAAAAAGCCTAGTTTCTCCCCAGATAGTTTAAAGAAATCACAGACATTTCTCAGAAAAAATCTGATGACAAATAAAGGTTGCAATTTGTCCAGGTCTGTCATGTTATGGGTGAAGTGACAAGAGGTTTCTCAGTTGAAAGGGAGTCGTCAACACTGTGCTACAAATAAGAAGCAATTGCTTGAGAAAGTTTTAGAGTGTTTGAAAATAATTTCATTTGAGAATTCATCACTCAGGCCATAATGTCTTGTTTTAATCTCCTCTCATCCCCCCAAAAACACTGGTCAAGCACAACTGCACACTAGCTTACCTGAAAGGTTGGCAGATAGCACTAGTCAGCAACTCTTAAAATGATCCAGACCAATAACATTATGGAATAAGGAAAGTATTAACATACTGATCCAAATTATCAACAGGACATCCACAGGAGCAGTGGTGGGTACTGGCCACCCCCAGTGGGGCACAGGAGAGGGGTGATGTGAGGGGAAACCACCCTGCAGCCCTGGGGCCAATCTCCCTGCCATCAAAGTGCCCAGCCCAGACACTTACCTTCTTGCTACCCAGGGCCTCGAAGTGGCTCCGCAGCTCCTCCACAGTAATGGGAAAGTGTTCAGTCTGCTGAGGGCCAGCTGGCATCTCCTCCTTGAACATGTCTGTCCTCCTGCTGTCTGCTGGCATTTTCTCCTTGGTGCTGCTGCAGCTCATCTTATCCAGCACCAGGGACATTGGAGCTGATGAACACTGGAGCATCAGGCCAGGTCTCACAGCATTGGCAGACTCCCATCTTTGCTTGAGGAGCTCCACGGAGCCCTTCTGCAGGGGCAAGTCTGCCAGCTCCAGCGTGTCCTGCTAATGTAACATGTACCTGGGGTCAGAGACAGGTACCACCGTGCCAGCAAAGGCCACTACAGGGTGGCTTGATAGCCCTTGTGGCTTGAAGGACAGGCCAAGGCACAGGTCGGTGTCTGGGACAGAAGCCACTTCCCAATGGAAAGTGAGATCCAGTAAGAAGAGATTTGGTAAGAGTCAGTGACAAGGCTCAGTGTATTTATACAGCAGAAATATGCTAATTAAAGAGTGAATTAAAAGTGGTGTTTAGCTATTTTATTCTTAAGCTTTCCATCAGAATTGCTGTCCATCATGAATGGAAAAGCAGCAAGTACACAATTAGGGAGAATTTCAAACAAAGTGGGGCTAATGAATGAGTTCCTGGTACTCAGTGTGTGCTGCACTGAAAGGTGTTGTGGCAGGTGACTGCTGGTTTCTTTTAGATTTGTTACAGCTGTCAGCAGTGTAGAATAAGACAGCATTTTAGTGCAGCTAGTAGAGTGAAGGGCTATTGCATTAGCTGTGAAAGTACTTAGTGTGGAAACACATCCTGCAGTACAGTGTTCCTAATTGCAATGTAACTCTTCTGGCAGGTAAATTACTGAGGGTTGATATCAAATCTTTCTGATCAATTGACTGTTCTCACAAAGGCTCATTCCATCTTTCCTACAGTATGCTTGTGAAGGAAAATTGCCATTCTATCATTTTGCACCAGTTGCTGAAGTCTGCTACCCATTTCCTGAAAGCAGCTCCCAGAAGGTTTGATTTTGAGGTTTCTTTGCCCTGTAGCAAATATTCAAACATAAGTTTTCATTTCTCATTCAAAAAGAATTTGAGTAGAAAGAACTTGCTTTTAAAACAGGAAAAAGAGAGTAACGTTAACAAGAACTGAGACTCAGCTACCAGCTAAAATATCAATTAATTCGCCCCTCCCTTCTTGGCAAGAGAGTTTGTTATGTATTTATCTAATCTTACATGCTTATATTTATTTGAGCTTAAATCTGAAACACTGGGATTTGGGCTTGCGATTTTTTTGAGATAATTTTTAACCAGAATTAATGTTGATTTTAGTACTTTGCTTAGGAGGAAAAAAGCACAGGAGAAGCACTGGGTAGTCCTCCTTCCTTGAATAGAACAAGAAAGAGTTTCTTGGCTCACAGCTTTCACCTTCTTTCCAGCCAGAAATTGGCCCAAGACTTGTCTTTTCTTTAGCTTTTTGGCAGTTCTATGTTGTGACTATGGCTAACATCCTGCTAATTGCCCTCAAGTGATGCAAGCTGTCTCAGATGCTCTCCCCTTCCTGCAAGCAAAAGAGTAACACCCTTCCTTCTTCTACCACGTATACCTGTTATTCTAAGCTGTCTGATTCCATCCAAGATCCTAAATGGGTCTGACTTTTAACTCAAAATGAAGAACAGCTGTTGAATTCACCAGTCACAAGAATGTTCAACCTAACTCATGGTTGTATGTTAGAAATACTCCTGAATTACACTGCATCTAAGGATTGACTTCAGACTATGAAGCAGTCTTTTCCTAACTCAGGTGAGTGTGCTTATGCAATATCCTTATCCTCCTATGTTTTACTTCATTGTTAGTGGGTCCTTTTGTTGGTTTCAGTATGTGTCAGGGTAGATGTTATGCCATCATTCAAAAATAGTTCAGAGTTATCTCAATTTCTCTCACAGCTCTCAAAATACCTTTAACTAAGAATGGCAGCTTCTTTTACCCTTGTCTACTGTGGGACCTGTGGCTGCTAAACAACAGATAAAATAAAAACATTTGTTTTGTTTGCATTGACTTCTGTGAGGTGAAATTGTATGACGATTCAATGGTTTATAAAGGTGGCAATTTGCTGCACTGCTTCTTCCCTTCCCTTCTCTCCCACCCCCAGTAACATTGTACCATCTGCATTTGTGTTAGGAATAAATTTGAATGTAGGCCTAAACCTGATTTTAAGCCACTTCCTAAAGATATATTTTAATCAAAGTGCCTGAAACTGGGGAAAACAAATAAACAAAAAACAACAAACAAACAAAGGAAAAACCCAAACAACAAGACAATGCACTACCCCTAGAACCCAGATGTCCTGGGCTCAGCAGTAATAGTCATTTTTTCTCCTTCTTAGTAGCTGGTGCAGCACTGTGTTTTTGACTTTCAGCCTGGGAACAGCGCTGTGAACACCGATGTTTGTAGTTGCTGCTCAGTCATGTTTACTCTGACCAAGGACTTTCTGAGTCTCATGCTCTGCCAGGGAGGAGGGGAAGCTGGAAGGAAGCAGAGACA
>WYDI02004343.1:0-72319 GCA_009867235.2 Psittacus erithacus | reverse complement strand
TTTATTTTATAAACTTTCTTTAAAAAATAATCAACACAAAAATCCTCTTTCTGGCCTTCATGTGCCAAGTTTCAGCCCAGGGCAAATTTTTTACAGCTGAATTATACACCCTGAAAAATAAGGGACTTATAATGACAACATTGAGAGTCCCCTAACTATAGTGGTATGAATGGGGAGGGAGGTATAATAAGAATGGCCCATAGTGTGCAGCAGAAGCAACAAGTGAAGGAGCCCTTACTCAGCATGAGGAATTCTATATATCTTGGAAGGCTTTCATGAACCTAAACATTATTGCTAAGAAAGGAATAAACAGTTTGAGCTGCTGTTGCCATTCATCCAGTGCTCACACACTGAGGAATACATAGAGTTGTTCTCTCAAAGCTGGAGTGAAATATTCCAGACATAACTCTTTCTTACTTTGAGGCTGGAGAAGATTTTGAGCCGCTGTTTGAAAGCAAGCTGGAGAAACACTCTTGCTCTGGGAGAGTTATTATTTCTTTTTTTCTATAGCAATGATGATAATTGACCGAGTGCCTCCAGCTTTTGGAGCTGATCTCGAGCTTGCAGACATGAGCGGCATTGGCAGAGGACACAAAGGATCATTATGGGCTGGGGGTGGTATCTGTAAGTGAAGTGAAACCAAAATAAGGTTAGCAAAATGATGGCTTGTTTGGGGTGATTCAGTCTTGACCCAATCTGGACCCAATACGACAGTCCAGACAAGGCATGGAAAACAATGCCATTTTTACAATCATTACTTTTAAAATCACATCAGCCAGCAAGTTGGAGGCAGAAGTGGGATTTAGGCAGATAAGGGAACTAGGGCGACTATGTCATCAAAACCTGAGCATCTCCTTACTGAGATCAAATGTCAAAATTCCCATAGGGACCAAATCGCTTTTCTGCACTGCCATTTTCTCTTCTCCCCTCTAAATACATCAGGTCACTCAAAGCATTTGGCTTTTGTCATTCCATACATCTTTTTAATTTCAGCACATTTATGTATGAACAGGCACACGTAATCACACATACAAAGAGCTGCACCCAGATATATCCATATATTTTGCATCTCCCCTTTGTCTTCTTGTTTTCTATTACTTCACATTTGCTAGATGAAGAATCATGTTAATATAAATAACAGAAATTTGCCATTTTCTGAAAGGAAAATTTAGCTGAAAAATTTTCAGCCATCTCAGTGACCCGAGTCCTCCTTGACCAAAGGACATGACTTTAGCACGTGATTCTCATCTGAAACTGGGCATCTAAAACAGTCTGGAGGAGTGATGTGTGGGCCGGAGCAAAAGGAATTGAAATAGGGAACTGGTCCTGCCCACACTGGTGTCTTAAAAATGCACTTCCATTACTACTGATACTCCCCATGCATTGCTAGCTCAGCTCTACATGTCCGCTTTGTAGCCATCTATCATGAAATAAGAAAATTACCTCTCCAAAATGCCTTAGTATGGTTCTTATACCCCAACACTGTTGCTAGCTTCCCCTTCTCCCTGATTGCAGGCCATAATTATCAGTGATTTCTGGATCAAAGGACTGATCTGGATTTCACAGCATTTTCATACCCATACAATAAAATTTCAGTTGTTAAGACTGTAATGTAGTTTAGACTTGTGTCTGTTAGCATAGAAATAAAGATTACATAAATTTTCAACTACTCTACCATAGTTCTTATTATATTCATTAATGAACAGGTTGGGTTTTTTTTAATTACTTCTGCTGTAAATCAAGCCCATGAGCATAAATTGAACTTGCAAACAAGGATTTTAACAGAGAAAGTAGTTTATAGTCTTAAAACCACTCTGCTCAAGTAAACTCAGTCTTTAATCTCTGGAACCCATCTTGGACAAATGTTTCTAGAGTAACTGTCAAGTTTCTGGCAGTAAATTTGGAATAACAAACAAAAACCTCAGGTGAAGAAACTTTCTAGTCCCAAAACTGCATGGGTTACAAAGTTAATGTTATTAAGAAGAATTCCTGAGCATGATATTTTTTCCATACCTGTGAAAGGACTGAAGTTTAATGAGTTTGCAAAAAAAAATTGAACATGGAAATTAGTAAAAATTACACATGTGAATAATCTTAAAAGTAATTTCCTTGAAAAAGCAGTGAAAGAGTAACCAAATATTTCATTCTTAATTTTGAGACCTAACAAGACACTAGAAATCTAAAAGACAAGTCTCTCTAGAAAGCTTTGGGGTTTACTTTGTGTCTTGTACCCCACCCCTCCTACCCCAAGAATGCTAAAAGAAAACAAGACTGGAAGGACCAAAAATAACTTCTTGTACATTGTCAAAGTCTTTTCTTTTTTATTTCATATAAGCAAGAACCTTCTTTTTACATACAGCAACATGGAGATGTATGTATCTGATTGTCCTGGGTTCAGCAGTAGCAGTCATTTTTTCTCCTTCTTAGTAGCTGGTGCAGTGCTGTGTTTCTGACTTTCAGTCACTGTAAAGCTATTTTGATATAAATTATGTTGCATTTTTACCTGTACAGCAAAAGATATGTGGCTTTGGAATTATTCTATAAGCCTAAAAGCCTGATCTTATAAAATTATGCTGTATCGCTGATCTCTAAAACACTGGGAACATTTAGTAGTATAACTTTTGGGTTGAAATTTATATTTTTATTCAGAAATATGGAGATTCCCTTTCTAAATACCTACTTTGACAAGAGGTTCCAGGTTATACATAAACCAAAAACATTTTCAAAGCTTTTTCTTTGGGACCAAAATACTTTGCCTGAATACCTGAAAAATCTTAGGAAGATATTTTGTAGTAGAAGGAAACACTAGGAATGGAATCCTGAAAGGTGCTTAGAAAGATATGATGAACTATACCCTGTCTATGTAAAATAAACTGTCTTTATGGAAGCTCAAGTGGAGCCCTTCGCCAGCCACAGGAACAGTTAGGCTGCAAAGAGACTCCATGTTTGCAGGGCACGAGCTGCACAAAACCTCCCACAGTCTTCTCTATATTACTTTGTGTTGCAGATTAACAAGTCCCTACTGCAATAATTTCTTAAAGCTGGCGCCCAGGTCAAACTGTCCATCTTTCCCAGGCCTCCTTAAGTGACAGGTACCCTTTAAACAGACTTCTGAAGATCGAAGTCAGCTTTAATTCATCCGCAGCAGTAGGATGGAAAATGGACGTTAAATGTATGTAACAATGTGTCAACAATGAAAAGTCATTTTGCTATAAGTCATCAATCAGGCCTTTGTGTCACAAACACCTATCATTTTGGTTGTCCACCTTGTCCTGCTTTTCACATGACACTGAACATCCAATCCCTAAAAATCAGGTCTTCTCCAAGCTGCTGCAAGCCAAACATCCAAAGGTACTGATCCTTTTTCACACTCTTGGCCTCATTTTGTAGCAGTGTATGTGCACAGTAGCTCACAGGAGCTATTCAATTCTGTTTAGCTCCTTTTCTTTACATAGGGACTTTGACTAGTCTCCTTCCTCTCTTGCACAAAAAAAGTGATTTTCCTAACAACACAGGCTAGACAGATGACAGATTGTCAGGACACACAGCACATGTTTTCTTTAAGTGAGCCCTTTATTTGTTATTTTAAGGTTATTTCCAGATCCCTTACACATATTCCAAAAAACGCAGGTAACCAAGACAGAGCTCAGACGCTGAAGTTATTCTTAGACTAATCAGCCAGTGATCTAAATCCACAACACTAATCTCATAATTTGGCATTGCAAAGCTTAACCAGTCACATCTGGATAAGGTACTCCACGCTAACATCCGTATTTAGCCCCACTGTTTTCAACCTGTTTACTCTGGGAAGTGAAGCACTCAGGCTGTTTTATTTTGAGCTCACACTAGTGAGATTTTCTTGGGTAGAGAGAAGGAGAATACTGACACTCAACAAGGCAGGGCTGAAGTCATAGGTGCCCTAACAGCACACAGCTCCATATTATTTTGTAGGATTTTGTAGACTATACTTGTCTCTTACAACCTCTTACACCCTGCAATGAGGTGTTAAAAGACATTACTAATAGCCAACAACCTCTGTTGGGTTTTCAGGTAGAGCAAAGCTGTGCATGACATTGCCACCAAAGGGCCCCTTCTTTTTGGTTGCACCCACCAAAAACGGTAAAATAAACCCCTATATATGACCCGCTCTGTTCTTTCAACACATAATACTGAGTAAAAACATTATTACTATTATTGTTACCGTTATAGTAAAGCAAGAAGGCTGTGTGGAGACCAGGTCCCAGTTGTGCTAAGTACTGTGCAAACAAACACGTGGTGCGCTCATGCTCTAGCCAGCATGACAGACAAAGGCAATATTATTAGTATGCCCATGAACTGAGGCACACTGAGATTATCCAACTTGCCCAAGGTCGCACAGGAAGTAAATGGCAGAGCTGGAAATTGAACCCAGATTTTATGAATTGCAGGCCAGGATTTTAACCACAAGGCCATCTTTTGTCTCTCTTTTTCTTTTTTCCTCTGATCTTTCTATTTTAGCACACTTTTGAAAAAAAATTAGTCTTAAAAATCCATTCGGCAATACTTTAGGTATGCTGTGGCCTCCACAACCGTATTTAGCACAATTATAGGCTAAAAGGAACTCTTGCAAATTATGTGCAAATAGATACGTCTTTATGTAAATCCAAGTTCTTGGAACATAAATCTACAGCCAAAAACATACAAAGGTTTAAGCCAGGGAGGAATTAAGCTCCAAGTTTTTTCCTCTTCGAAGGCTGGTAACTGGGGTACAACAGGCCTCCGCTAAAGAAAGGAGAATACAGACTAGATGCCTGGGGAGTAGTTATGCCAGCTCTAATAAACCTGTTTTTCCACCTATAGAAATGTGAAGGCAACAGACTCTTGGTCATTACTGTAGTGAATTCTGTTACACGTATGACAGTTTTTATATACACGTGTATTTTCTAAACCAGTTACTGTATCATAAGTGCAAGAACACTGAAAGCCAGGCAGCATTCTAATATTGCAGAGCCCCGCAGCAGATATGGGAGCCTGAGCAGAGGAGTGTTTTTTGGTGTTTGGCTGGTGATGTTGTACAGGATTAACCATCTGGGAGATTGTCTGTCGGCTGAAATGAATGTGCAGGCAGAGCAAGGATCCTCTCTCCCAGGAGTGCCAAACGCCTTGTCACTCCCAGACCAAAATATGGCAGCTTCTCAGGCACAGATCAGGAGACAAGCTACCATGCTGTTCTGCAGAAATGCAAGAAGCAGAGCCAGATTAAGTTTATTTACCAGGATACACAAACGTGATCCCTGATCCCCATGACAAGGATATGATAACTCATTTGAAACAGAAGACTGCTCACTCTCAGTAATACTGTCAATACACGGTTGTGCCTTGGCTGCAGTCCTGCCTTTGGTCCTCAGCTTTGGGTAATCCACTAGTTTTGTGCAGGCAGCTGTTGACAAAGTTCAATTTAGGCAGAGTAGCCTAATTTTTCTCAAGTCTTACGTATTTTTTCACAAATTTGATCAGACAGATTTGGTTAAAATCATGCAACGCTTCTCCTTTCCCACGCCAGAATTCAAAAGGGAATAAACTTCTTTATATGTATACATTGTGCTATTCTAAGTAATATGGTAAGAGGAATATTAATCCATAGAATTTTTCTGGTAAACTGTTCTGGGATGCACACTCTTTCATTTACTATATAGCTAGAGGCCCAAACACTAAATGTATCTGTTTTCTAGTGTGGAGTCTAAAGGGCATTGTGTAGGCACATCCATACTATTCAGCTTTTTTAGCCTTCTAAACAGGACAGCCACATCCAAACTGTTCATCAGGAGCAGTCTTTGGCTTGTGCAAACTTCAGGAGGTGTTAGGTGTTGCCTACAGATGGAAAGGACTGTACCTCATTCTTTGTGCGAGAGCCTCTGTCTCAGCAGTGTTAAATTTACTAGCTAGAAAGGAATCTTATCCAAGGTCATTTAAGCTCAATGTCTTCTACTCAAAATGCTCAAGCTTTAAGTGTAAAGGCTGCAATCCTTAGTCCAAATGCTGATCACCCACAGCCTCTGAGAGTTTTTTCATTCATTTCATGAGACAGAGCTGGGTATGGTCAGGGTAGCACCAAGAGCAATGGTGGAAGAGGCAAAATACGTGGTTAATTGCGGCATCTACTAGGTAGAAGCAAAGGTGTAGGGGACAATAGCTCATTCTTTGGCAAGGGTACTTCTAATGATAGACCCATGCTTGAATATACATAAGATTTTCTGGAGCATGTTGGAAACTAAATGAACAGAGGGTCAGTCTGGTAGGTAGATGGGGGGAAATTTTATCTCAGGACGACTTGCTGGGGCCAGCATCAGTGGGAGTGTAGAATCAGCATCCATGTATACTGTGGATATACATGGATATACACAGAATACACAACTACCAGCTTTCCCAGATACATAGACAGTTCAACTGATCATCATGAACCAAGTTTCTGAAGGGAGAAGCACATGATGTTGTATGCACACTGCACATGGCGCCTGCAAAAGGGACTAGGTAAGCATTATCCAGTTCTCTTCACAATGGGCATCATTCAGGAATGTCACCAGTGGCTTTAGTAGAGCAATCCAGCCCTGTAATATGGTAATCACTGGCAGTTCTTGGCCTCTGTGTGAGTACAAGCAAAGACTGTGGAGTTTAATTTCAGACTAATCCAGCAGCAGGCAGGAGCACCAGCAGTGCTGCCTCAGCACTTCCACCCGAGTCGGCGCAACTCACTATAACTCATTCCTTCTGGGCTCTTTCTTAAAGCGCCATCTGGGACTGTGCTGCTAAGCTGTCCTCCTAACAACAACACTGTTAATAATAATAACAATATTCAGGTCTTACGTAGCATTTTTCACCTTTAGATCTCAAAGTGATTTACTATGGAAGGCTTTGGAGGGCTTTAAGAACAGATTGTATAGACATCTGTCAGGAATAAACCAGATTTCCTGGCCCTGCCACACTGCAGGGGGATAGTTTGATGCTCTTTCTTTCCCACAATTTCTGATTGCCCCCATTTTGCACAAAGAGGACTTCAGCTCATGCAGTAGCAGAAGGACCTCAGTGGATTACACAATTACTGCTTTGAAGCCTCCATGGCAGCCCAAGACCTTATAAATGGTAAAAGAAAAGAATTGAAGCTCTCCCCAGCCTAACACTGTAAACAACAGTTGTGGGTGGTCTCTGTGAAAGTGCACCAGTGTAACTCAGACTGGCTAGTAATTAAAAGTGTTACATAGATAGCATTTCCAATGGTAGGAATATATATGCTGCGTTGAAGCCTTGAAGAAGGCCATAAATCAAAGGCAAAGGTAGGATTAATTCTTCAAGATGGGAATGAGTAGCCCTCCATTCCCCTTCACTGACAAACAGGAGCTGGAGCAAGTAACTAGACTAGGCACTTGACTTTTCGGTTGCTGCTGCTATTAGATGAGAGATGTTGCAGCCAGCCTGGAAGAGGGAGGGGGATATTCTCATAGTTTCCTTGCAGAAAGAGAGATCCCATGGGCACCCACAGGTCTTCCAGATAAGCAACAGCTGAGCTGACTTTTAGGTGATGAGAAAGGGCCCCTGAGATCCCCCAAATGCATAGCAGTGAAAAGACTAGTGTCAGATTTTAAAGCTTATAATATTTTGTTGCAACTTTGGTTTTTTGTAGCTAAGAACTTAAAGCTTTTGCTTAGCTACACAAAACCTGGCTCTGATTTAAGTTTCTCTGGTGTGTAAAGTAAAGTGGTCTCACGTACATGATAGAGCTACTGGTCCACTTTAGGAGCAGTATATCCACGCATAATGGAGGTGCAAACCTGTCTGTGGAGACTCTGCAATGCAGTACATATTTAGTGACCCTCAGGGACTGGAATTTTTTTTGCAAACATCAGTCTAAGAAGCAAAATCAGCAAGTGCCAAGAAAAAGAGGAGCCATCCTCAAGCCAGGCACGACCTCATGTTATTTTGCAAGGGGCACAGAAAAATGAAGAAAATTAGAACATTCTGAACCACAGGAATAAACTCCTCATTGTCACAGTTCACAGTTGGAGTTTAGTCATCATAAATGCACTTTCATACCTGTGCTCATGCAGCAGCACCTAAAAGGACTCCAGGACATGCAAACAGCAGCACAGACCTTATCTGAACAGATATCCATGCTGATCCTGCAACTTTAAGAAGAATTTTATAAATTGGAAATATTCTAAATTACTTTTTCCTTAAGAGTGTTTTTATCAAGTCCTTAAGTCTCATTCACATTTGCTATGCTTTTTATTTCCTTGTTTTCTCATTAAAGGAAATATAAAACCAAGAAACATCAACCTATTTCATTTTGACCACCTGTGGAAACGAAATCTGTGAACAGCATGTAATTCAGGAGTCAGATAAGATAAATTCAATGCACTAATTTTTAGTTTCTCATGTTTCACAGGGAGGCAGGCATCCAGGTATCACCACACCAGCACGGCCACAGAGTTGGACACTTATCAAAGCGGCTGCCTTCAGGGGTCTCCCGAGATCAGGCTTTTCCTCAGGGAGAGCTCCACATTTTCACAGGGAGCAGCAAGGCCAGGGGAAAAACCTCCTTTCAGCATCGACCCCAAGGCAAACCAGGAATATGGAGGGACTTAAGAATTTTAAGGAAAAGCAAACACTAAACTAGCCCCGGTTTCCCCCACAGATACAAAAAAAAAAAAAAAAAAGACAAAAAAAAGACATTCAGGAATCATTTAAAGTTTTATACCCGTTTAAAAAATATCCACATGAACTTGTTCACTCATCACCCTGAATAAAAAAGGGCAAACTCCCCATTCCATGAAGCTATTCTTGGCCAATGTGAGCTAAAAGCAGGGAGGGCAGTTTAAAGGGGGCAAATACAATTAATGTTCCCGCTTTTGCCATATTTCTGGACCCAGGGGACAAATCAGGAAACTTTATGTCAGCAGGAATGCGAACAATAAAGGCAAAGTGGGTTGCATGTTAAAAACCCGTTTCACTCCCTTTTTATTTTTTTTTATTTTATTTTTTTGCTCAGCAGTATGATGTGTTAACAATTTTGTTGGTTTAACAGTTCACACTTCCAGCACATTTATCCATTGGCACATGGGGGTTTTATGCATTTAACAGTTTTCTTCATTAAAGTGGGTTCCACTGTGTCTTAAAAATTGTTTTCCTTAGACTGCGTGTTTGTTATTTTATATGGTGTGACTGAGAAGCAGGCCAAAATTTTGGCCTTGGAAAATGCACACTGTGGAGAGGAACCCAGTGCAAGCAGCAGGATTAGCCTCCCTCAGAGCCCAAGCACATATTCTTCTAAGGACTGCTGATCGCACTTTGAAGCTTTCTCCCCTAATTGCTGGAAGATTCTTAATTTGTCCCGAACTTGGGAAAATGAGTCGCAGATGTACTTGCTGCTATCAAAATCCTTTCTGTGCGGCTCTTTTGCATGCTGTCTTTGAGAAGGACTTCATCCCCTTCCTCAGTGCCCTCAAACCACCTGTTTTTCACAAAAACAGTGCCAGCATTTTAATGTTTATTAATTATTTATTTTGAAGGGAGAGCAGGGGCTGGGGGAAGGGAGAGGGCAGCTGTTATTTCTACAGAAGCAGGACTGATTCTTATAGGCACAGGAGACATCCAGGTGTTTTCACAGCAAGCCCTGCACAGGGCCCTTTTGGAGTTGAACTCGATTCCTGTTTGCCAAACTACACTTTCAAGAGGTGTCAGATATCGAGAACCTGTTTCAAATGCCAAGCCAAGCAACGGAGGGGAAAAAAAAAACAACAGGAGGGAGGAAGGGAAGAAGGGGGACGTGGGGAAAAAAGGAAAAGGGGAAAATATTCCTCCTTGAAGAAAAAGGCAGTTGTTCCAACTCGGCTGTTTCTTTTTAAAATAATTAGTTAAGCAGTGCATAAAAACAGGTAAGTCTGTTCTGCATTGCTCATAGCCTTGGCAAGCCCTGTCCTTCCCCACGTTAGAGGAATTTCTGTGAACCACTGCTGCACAGGAGAAGGGAGGGGAATCGTATCACTGTGACCTAAGGCAACCCAGCTTGTAAGGTTAACCATAATTTTTTAAACTAACATGACCTCTGTTAACCCCTCCACTCTAATCTTAAAAAAAAAAAAGAAAAAAAGAAGAGAGAGAAACATGTTTACAAAGCCACTAGAAGGAGAAAGGGGGTGGGCAAGAGGCTGAGAGTCTTGTTCCTTCTCCTTCCCCTCCATCCCCACATCCATCCCTCACAGGCTCCATTGTCCCCATATGTCCCCACCAGTAGCTGTTGTTTACTGGGTCTAGATGCAGCATGTCTAGGGACTTTGTTTTTTCTAATGAGTCACGGAATCATAAAATTAAGCCGTTCTGGGAAGCCAAAAAAAATTCGGTTCCATGTGTGCATTTGGGGCTTTGCAGGAATGTTCATGTCTGGATGTCTGAGTCACATGCTCTCATGGTAAATGTGATACATCCTCTTTTTAATTACACCATTGGTTTCCTTTATTTATTTTGTTTCCCTCTACTCATCCCCCTCTGCTTATTCTGCAGAAGAATGCAGGCCATTTCCTCCAGCTGGAATACCAGGTAAACCCACCTCAGGCACCCTTTGCCCTTCCCTCTTCTATAACTGTCTTAAATCGAGTAACCAAAGCTAATGCCAGCATGGCCATGGGCCAGCTGGAGGTGGTATGGGGCCATGGTATATGGTGTAGTCAGCTTTTGTGTCAACATTTGGATGCTGAATTCATCTTAACCAGAATGTGCCAAGCTCAGAGGAATGTGAATCTGCCTCAGAAAATCTATGTGCAATAGACAGCTCCCACAAAGACACTGGTTCAGGGAGGGGTCTTACCTATTTCTGGGTCTCAAAATTTTCCTTGTGGCTTACTCCTATCTATGTTCATTTCTGGTCACTCAGAAACAGATGTGACATGGGGAAAAAGGGTGTAGGTACAATATGTAGAGACCTGAACTTTTCTCCCACTGATGCACAAGCTACAAATACTGCATAACTGCTCTTGAATATCCCCTTCCTCCATGCTCCACTAATTCATGTGGTAGGCACAAGCCTCTGATTTTGTATGGGACTGCAGTTAAGCCATTCTTAAAATGTCTTTTCTTTGAAACAGTTCCTTCCCTGATCAAACAAGCATAAACAAAGATGTCTGCTTATATATTTATAATTAGTAAGCGTGGAACATCTATAATTAAATAAAGTCAACTTACAATATAAGAAGCAAGAGACCAGATTCTCAAATGGTATGAGCTGGCAGAGGTTCAAGACTTCATTGGAAAAGTGGCCTGAGCTACCACTCATCTAACATGTGGTCCAGTCCTCCATCCTAAAATGAGCTCCTGTACAATTAATTGTTTATATACATATATATTTGCAGTCCTGTTTGGGTTCAGTGAGCATGGGAAACACCAGATTTACCACAGACTGCTCACCAGCAAATGTGCTGAGCTCAGCTTTCTGCATACCCACTGTTTGGGCAGTATTAATACGGCACAGTATGAAATGGCTACTGTAGCTGTCTATTCTGGTGGCCCCTAACTGGCCCCTATAGAATGTCCATGAGAAGACACCTATTTCCAAGGATGAAGCTGAGAATCCAGTTTCAGCACCTGCCCCAGATGGTGGTTTCTGGAAGTAACTCCATCTACACTGACAGGGAGACCTGTATCTTTAATGAAAGCACTCAATTTATATTCCCCTCTCCTAGTAACTACAGTCAGTGATATGAGAGGGAAGTGCAATCTGAGAGCCTGCTTTTTAGCCAGGTGGAAATAGCCTGTAAATCATGCTAGTGATAGCCATCATCTCAAAGAAAGGACTGGGTTTTAGGTGTGATCACAGTATCTTGAACTACGAGGACCCATGGGCTTCAAGGAAGGAAAGTGGATTGTAAAGGCCCTGGAAATACCATCACTCTGCTTCTTCTATATCTGCCCAGATGGTCCCATACTGGATGGCTCAAAACCTGAAAGCAGCTGTGACTAGACATAAAGCAACCAGCTGGGAGAGCATTTTCACCTTTCCCAAGTCTTGAGCTGTGTCTTGGGAATTGTCTGAATGAATAATAGTTGGCCTAAACCCTGCTGGGACTTTTCTAATAATTTAGCAGTACAAGTCAAGCCTTAGTGAAAAGAGACAGGCCTTAATACAGAAGTAGCATACCAGATCACAGGCAAAATTTCTCAGTAGGTCCCACTGGACCACCTTGTAAGACAGTTCCAAGGATGGTAGTCCAGCCTGCTCATCTGTACTTGCATGTCAACAACTCTTTCCATTTCCCATGTGCTTATGATTTAATTGTCTGATTGCTGAAAGAAAAGAAAATAGAACATTAGAGACTTATTTCCTAAACATTTCCTACAGGAGAAAGAGAAACTGCTGATGGAGAAAAGCAAACTCATCTTACACTGAGGATCCCAGTTCCTCTAAAAAGGCATCACTGGCAAATGCATTTGTGCAAGTCTTTCTATTCCCACCCTTCCTGCAAACTGCCTTTTTCTATGTTAAAGCTGTTTGGAAAATACTGTAATTCTGATTGTTCAAAAATGGTTTCTCAAAATTTGAATCTTTGTTCCTTTTACAAATAACCAAATTAGTAACTTTTCTAATCATTTGTCTAGTTGACGTCTAAGATCTACTAACAATATTGATTTAAGGTGGCTTACTGCAGTGCAGAGTTGACTTCAGTATCTTGATGATGAGCCGCAAGGTATCTTCTGAGGTACCTGTGTTAACAGACAAAAGAGTACTTGAGGCTATCTGATGCAGTTAATGGAATTAATACATCAGCATCTATCTGAATATGGTTATCCAGTCTCCTTAAAAACAAAAGTTCTGGTAATGGAGTTTCATCCAGGTCTACCCAGATTTTAACAGGTTTTCACACTGTTTCATTTTTAGCTATTCCAAAACACTATTCACATTCTTATCCTATAGTTTGTGGGCTCCATGAGAACTGGCAACTAAATGAAGGAAAGTGATGTGCACCAACCAAGGGGCCAGAAGAGCTGAGAACAGAACTTGGTGTCAGATTCCCATTCCTAGGCCACACCCTTTACCATGCTGCCTTCTGCCTTCTAATTTTCTTCCAAAATTTCTACTTAATTCAGTCTTTCTTCTTGACCTCACCTCTTGGGAAGGTTTTCTCAGCCAGAACTGAGAGCAGTATTGCTGTAATGAAAAAAACATCTTCTTTTCCTCCCTGGCCTGGAACACCTCGAGATTATGTCAGAATCATAGGGGAAATAAAGAAGAACCTGAGTCATCTTTCCTTATCCTCTCTATTTCTGCTTTTCTGGAAAACGAGTTGCAGGCTTGATTATTTAGGTGAAACATCCAATATTAACAAGAATATGTTGGAATTCTCCTGCTTACTCCTCAGGCTTCAAACTGATGAACAAAGGGTACTATCACTTGTTCCAGGTGTTGAATTGGGTTGGTACTGCAGATGAGCATTTTGTAATTTCTTGCATTCACTAAAAGGACATAAAATAAGATTTGGGTAACTTTAAAAGTACCCAAAACATTATTTATGTGAAAGTTCAAGGGATTTTCTACTTACTGAAATAATTTTAAATTCCTAATGCAATTTTAAATGGCCTCCAGTAATCCTTGCAAAAGCAGACCACAGATACTAGTTAACTGGGCATCTGAAATTTTGGTCTACATGGAGGCAGATTTTTCTTTTCCCCAGTTACTTCCCTCTCTTCACAGGAACATTGAAAAGACCTTAAAGTACTTTAATGTTAATGAAATATCCTGATACCAGTGTGACGGGTATCACAGAAGGGACTACAAAAGTGTGAAGAATTCACTCTCTGACCTTGAAATAAATAGAACCTGATGTTATATATCAAAGGAAACCAATCAGAATAATTCAGGGACAATTATATCCATTACAGAATTTTGTTTTCCTCTACACTACTACACATACAGCCTTCTACAGACACCATTAGAATTCTTCACCCCAGTGGCCCCTACCTTTTCAGGTTACTACTCTTATCAAAAAGCCTGCAGCTTCATCCCACTGTACTCCACACAGCTTTTCTACAAGTCCTTCATTATCCTTGGCAGGATCCTCAACATCAGATTAAGGTGAATTACTGTGAGGCTGCTTCTTTCCCCTATACTCTGCATGTTACAAGGATGGTGAGTATTTAAAGCATAACAATTATAACCTTTCAGCTTTTCCACAAGTCACTGAAATGGACTCCAAGTGGGAGGCGCAACTGGTGAGAAATTCGTGGTCTTCCATAGTAGCTCTGGGCTGGATTATGGTCAGCGCATGGGCACCAGAAAAAACAAGCGCCTCAATCCCAATAAACTTCTACTGAACAGCTGTGCAGCCTCCGGATGAGATTTTCAGAGACATTTACTAAACTTGGATGTATTTTCACCAGAACTACCAAAGCCAAACTCTGACTTCAGGCCATCCCAGTCCTCCCACCCCAAATCCTTGCTGTTTAGACCAAGTCTAATAGAGGTTAGGCAAATAAATGGTTATATGCAATTTTTTTTTTTCCAAGACAGTATAACCAATGATGTTATGCATATAACTGAGGGCAGAGTATTTTGTTAGAGCACTTCAATCAAAATAAACTTCACAGGCTGACTTTTCTATTTGAGTTTGGTTCAAATCATACTTCATATTGCTGGAACATGATTCTTAATTTTAAATCTGAAATTTATCCATAGACACAAGAAAACCTGAGGTCAAGTGTCATGCTGAGACTGGAAATATGTCCAGTGGGAAGCTGTCCAGCAGACTTGCTGGGTGACGCTGGGTATAATGGGGAATCCAGATCTCTGTGTCCACCTGTATTAAGGAGAACATATTATTTTTCTCATATTCCTTATATGTCTTTCAAAATTCTGATTTCTGAAGCAGAAATTGTCTCTTTCATTGTGTTACCCTGTGAATACAGAGAGTTTCCAATCCTGTTTGCGGTCCCAATAAGCTGCTGTTAAAGAACTGGGGATAATAAAAATTCCCACTGAATTAAGTGGCAGCAGGAGGAAGCAACCCCTATGGAAAACCAATAAAAGTCAGGCTCTGATTCATCAGAAAAGAACTCCAATTTATGAAAAATGCAAAGGACATTGAGCAAGTGACAAACCCAAACAATTTCAGTTCACATTCAGCAGAAACAAAGAAATAAATCTGCATACCCGCTAATGTGATTCCTCTGAATGAATTTGAGCCCAACAGTAGCATATAGGCAGAAGCCTACATCCAAAAATAGAAACCTCTTGGAATCCACAGCTCATCTGGACAGGATTAGAGAAATGCTCCCTGAACATTTAGTGACTGACATGTCAGAAAAGAATTGAACCAATTTACAGCAGTCCTGGAACGTCCCAAACACAGTAGCTCTGAAAACAATGGGATAAGAAGGAATTCATTGTTCACTGTAACATAAAGCAACTATTTCAGGCAACAATATCTGTGACATTAATGACTGCAACACTATCTTTGGGTAGCTCTGAAGGCATTTTTAAAAACTGTGGCTAGCCCATGGTACAATGATGAAATTGTACCCAACTGAAGCTTTTTTTCACTGATTTCAGTTTCAGGGGACATTAGTCAGATTTGCCTCCAACTTGTTTTTTGGTCACCCTGAAGCAGAACAATGCATAATATGTTGACTGTTAGTGAGGTTTGCTGTAGGGAAATTAGAGTTTTCTTTCAATGGGGTAGCTGGAGGGGAAAGGAGAGAAAATTGTCAACAGTTGAGTAGTTTAAGTAAAAAAGCTCCTGAAATAGTCACTCAAATATTGTAGGTACCAAGGTTTAAACACTGGGATAGACCAAAGTAGCCAGTTCCTGTAAAGCATCATAGAACTTGCCTTCATTCCAAGGCATAATGCAAGCTCACCACCCAGATCCTAGATGACATGCACCAGGGAAAGTGCTTGAAGGACCAGGACTGCACAACCTGGTAGAGAAATGTTGTTCTATCAGTGCTATTCTTTCAGAAATTATCTTCTGTTTAAGTAGAGTGTACATAGAAAGACAGAGTCACTTAATGGTTTAGGTTGTAAGGGACCTTAAAGAACATCTACCTCCACCTAGGGACTTTTCTAATGATATAAGTATTATTTCAACAAGGTGTTATTTGGCGGCTGTGTATCAACATGAAATAATGAATTTCAAGACCTCTATCCTCCAACCTGTGCCTCCAGGAGAAAGGCAAGCATCACCAACTTACTTTTGAAAGGAACAAAGCACACAGAAGCTACATCAGCACTCAGGTCATGTGGGAATGAATGCAGGATAAATGCTTAGAAAGAGCAGATGAAACTATCTGGGATGTATTTGATCCCAAGCAGTAAAATGTTTCAGATCATATCAAATGGCCAAGCTGGGGTTTTAAGACTCCACCTCCATGCTACTGGAGAGGTTACAGCCACTCTACCTCAATCCCAATTAAAATCTGTCCAGATTTATCTTGGTCCCTGGTATTTTTAGATTGTATGTTCTTACCAAACTGTCTTTGAAACTGATGTTGAACAGTTACTCCTGCCTTATGTCAAAGCAGCGAAGATTCATCCCCTAAGAGATCCTCTTGCTCTTTAAAGCTTTTTTTGCTTAGGCTCTGGACAAGGAGCCAAAGCCAGGGAGGCCAAGAGTGTAGCATGATAAAAAGAATATCCAGAGTTTTCATAATGGAGATTAAGAACAACCATAGACTTTTTAAGGGGATAAAATTAATTTCATTAGTAAAAGGGGTAAAAGCTGCCATATTTCAGACACAAAAAAGGAAACTGAAACGCAAAGCAGCACTCTGTGTGAGCCTTCATCTCAAAACTGGGGCTTGGATCCAGGAACCTGCAATGGTAGTAGCAACCTTTCAGACTTGGACCTACCAGGCTGCAAAATGTCATAAATAATGCCATGAGAGTTTTTCTCAGACAAAAACAATCCTTTCTTAGAAAAAAGGTTTGCTCAGACATAGTGAGTCATTGTCTGTGTGACAATCTGCACATTGAGGGTTTTTTTTTAACTATTTCAACCAAACTTTACAGCAAATTAGAGGTTTTAGATGTATTGCATCCTTGTAATTTTTGAAAACAAAAATAGATAGCTAAGTGGAGAAGGAAAGGCCTCTTAATTCTCCCAAAGAAGAAAAGACTGCATTGAGAGCTCAGCTTTTATTAGATACCTGAGACTTCATGTAAATGATGGTAGACATGGAAGTGCCAACTGTGCAAAGGCTTCAGCCAGCACTCCTGACTTAGAAGACATCAGAAAACCTGCATCCCACATCACTGTTTTATTGTACTATGGATTCTCTGATGTCTAATGCAGGATTTGTTCACACGCATCCTCAGTGTAATTGAGTTTAAAAGTCAGCTAACATGAAATATAAATCTTCTGGAAACCAGGCTTAACTATTACAAGTACTTTTGGAGTGACAAGTCTTAATGCAAATAATTGGATAAATAAATATTGGTTATTCTTCCTAAAATGTTTTCAGAAATTCCAAAAAAGACCATAAAATATAGAGCAGATAGCAATAATATCTTCAAAACACGCAAGATGGTTTTCAAAACAAGTATTTCAATTAGTGAACTCAATTATGGGGGTAAATGCCGCAGCTGCTGTTATGCTATTGACCCAAATACCTCCAAAGTATACAAATGTCAACATAATTCCACTGAATCACTGTGAGACTTTTAAGATACATATAAGTCTCTGGTGAACCAGATAAAGCAGCCGCAGTAAACACAAAAGATCATTACAAACACATTACAGCTTTGAGTAATCTCTTCCTTCCTACCATGAACAAGAAGTCACTGGACATGCATACAAGATGTTTAATGCATCATTTCTCTCGCGGAAGAAAGTCAGCCACCCCAGGCCTTAATTATTTTATTATACATAACATTATTTGACAAATAGTTCGAATATTTTAAATGCAAAAATTTCAAGAGAGATGTTTTAATCTTCTTATTCTTTGCAGTCAGCTTAGAACTCAGAGTGGGAAAAATATATCCTTCATCAGAGACCGCAAGTTTGATAAAACTGACTGGTGCAGTGGATTATTTGTTACAGTTTTAGTCAATGCTCAAAGATCTTCCATCATTAGTGGATAATTTCTCAGACGTACACTCTATGGAGAACATATCTTGTCAAAAAACCCTGTTCTGGCATTGATTTTGAGCAGGAGATTTAGTTTCCCAATTGCTAGCACATCCTCTAGTATCCCAGTCCCAATAGGTCTTCAGCTGACCAGGCCCTACACTGCATAGCTCACAATATATGCTTTTTTGCCAAAAAAAAATGACCCTCCTGAGATGGTCGCATCTTGGGACTTTCCATGTAACCTCCATTCTAAGATTCACATGAGCAACTGTTTGTTTTAAGATGAATCATGCAATGTTTTTACGGTTTCTGACACTTAAAAATATTTTGTTTCCGCCTAGCAATGAAGTCAGCCACTTACTATTATTAAACATCATGTTGGGCTATTCTCCCTCTTGGGTGATGATCTCAGTGGAGCCCTTGATGAATCCAGCTTTACACTTTCAGATCTTACATAGATGCTACTGGTACGTCTGCTGTTTGTAATATCCCTGGTTACCAGCTGCAGTTGAAAGGCTATGCTAATATGTTGGATTTGCTTGTCCTCTCTCGCTGATTCCAGCCTTGTGGTTTATGGGTTGCCTTTGTGGTTTGCTAAAGGTCAGGCCCTGGATGGCTCTAAATTTTCTTAAGTGGAATTCAAACACCACAGATGAGTACATGTTCAAACTAGCTGTCTTGGGGGGTATGGATTCACATTTGGTTTCTTATGCTTAGGATTGATGTCTTTCAACTTCTTTGAGGTGATGGTCAGACATAGGTGTCTCTACCTCCCAGTGCACTGTCCATCTACCATCTTTTGTGCAGATCTCAACTGTCTCCAAAATATCAGGCTCATGCCAGGCTCCACGTTGCATTTCAAATTGAGCAGCCCCCACTCCCACTGCTTCCCCAAGTTGATGCCAAGATGCTGATCCCTGCCTTTGGCTTGACTCAATAACTGTAATTCTCACTCTTCTTTGCTGGCTTGCAGGCAGAGACTGCATCAGCCATAATTCAAAATTGCGAACAGATGACTAGATTACTTACTTGAACTGTACTCAATCATTACATCACCATTCTACTGAAAATCACAGCACTGGCTCCCCATATGATTTTGCATCCACTTTAGGGTTTGGCTCCAGAGCTACTGGACTTACTCACTTGCTCAGGCTTACCTAAAAGAGCTGCTTGTGCCTTGTAGACATCCTCAGACTCTGAGATCAGTCGCTGCTGATTTATTGATCATTCCAACAATCTGACTAAAAACTGCTGGTGTTGAAGGCTTGGCTCCTCCAAACGTATTTTGTGGAAAACCCTGCAACCTTCATCCAAGGAGGAGGAGGGAAAAGAAAGGGAAATAAATCTGCTAAACTGTCCAAACACAAAGAGAAAACATTTTCTTTAAGCTGACAACAGCTTGGCATCAGCAAAGGGACAGCTCAGATTTTGTTTTTTTTTTTTAATTTCATGAAACCCTGTAGGTGTAATCTTTGCATTCAGAAATTTTCCTGACTCAGGAATAGCTCTGGGTGCTAGACAGGGTGCAGATAAGAGCAACAAGGAGACGCAGGACTGTGGCAGGCATGTCAGCATGCTCAGCAATGAGGGATAAGTCCCTGGGATTCCTGGCATAGCTCCTGCCTTCCCATGGCAGCCAGCCCTGGGCTGAGATGCTAGGGCCCTCTAGGCATCCCCAACCCAACCGATGCTTAGCATTAGGCAGTTTTTGTGGTGAACAAAACTTTGTTGGAGGTGCTGATCTTTCCCACCACAGAGCCAGTAACTGGCTGATTTACTTAATTTGTCCTGCTGTCCATCAGCAGCTCTTTCACTGCTATTCACCCTGTGGTTTTCAGTGCTGGCCATGAATCCCGCCTGCCCTTCTCACCCTCATGATGATGTTTGGAAGTGAAGTCTGAGCTGTGTTGAGCAACATGTTTCCCCTCCCTCTGCAAAAAAGCACATTAGGACAATCTCAATGTCATGCAAACCATGAGTTAGGGTACCAGTGAGGACTTTCCAGCACTGTCATCGATGCACAACCATCTCTGATGTAATAAGAGAGCTCTGCTGCCCACTCGATACTGGGTGAAATTACCCCATGAAATGCAGCAAGTTGGCAGCCTGGGCCTCATTTCAAAAGAAGAAACATCCACATAATGAAAGCCAGCATTTATGATTAATTGGCCCCTCACTAAGAGGGCTCACCAGCTGGGTCAAAGTCTGCATTTGCAGGCACAGAGAAAGAGACAATTTTTCTGTCCACGAGTCAGGTCAGTTCAGGCCAATGGGTCAGTGTCTCATCGGGTCATCTCTTACTGTCAGAGTCACATGCCATAAATTCTACTAAGTTCACTAAGTTCAATAGAATAAAATGAACTAAAATAGAATAAAATTAACTAACAAAACAAAATAAAATAAAAAATAAAATGCCTCCAAACAAATTAAAAAAAATCAGAAAACAACCAACCCACAAAAAACCAAATATGGAACAGATTGTTTTGATGGTCAGATCCAAAAACATGCCCCAACCTTTTCTTTCCAGCTTCCCAGCCCAAAAGAGGTGCCTGTCAGTTTTGCAGTCACAGTCAAGATTTTCTCTTTAGAAAAGATTGCAAAAAGTACTTCTGTACATCATCAAATTCAGGAAGGGACACTGACATCCTGAAGAAAGACTTCACTGACTGTGTGTAGCAATTCAGGCCAAAACCAGACATTTCCTCTAGAAGGTGGATGGTGTTATCCTTTTCCCTAGTATACTAGATGTAAAAGGAGGAACAAAGCATACCTCCTGAAATGGAAACAGCTTCAAAGGGAAACAACACTGTGGCCACTCCTCCCACACAAATGGGAGAAGAGGCCACCTACCATCTTTCCTGATCCCTGTGAGCAACATACAGCTGACAGCCACGGGACATATACCCATACATCAGAGAGCCAAGGGAGAGAGACCTTTGGCACCAGTTCACAGGCAGGGGATAGTGGTGGCTTCCTAGCTGTCATGTCACCACCCCCTGGGGACAGCTTGGCTTGGTCCTTGGTTGAGGCAGTGGCAGCTACTTCAGCAACTCACCCTCTGCTTCTTCTTAGGTAGGGTTTTGGGTCTTACCAGCAACCTAAGCCAGCACACTGCAGCTTTGACACAAGCCATGTGAGTCTCTGAACCTCTAGGTTGACCACCCCATTATTAGCTCTTCCTCCTTCTAAACACTGCCACATGCATTTCTGTATTGTCCCTTGAAGCTTTTGTAATCACTGTAGGGCTACAGTGAATCTTCAAGAATAGCTTCATACGCTCAAGATGTCACACAATAAATGCCAAATGTTATTATCAAACACAGCTAATAGACACATGCAGGACTGGCAGAGGTGCCTAGCTTTACGGAGGGCCTCCAGATATACTCTAGAAGCGTTTAGCTACAGACCTCCAACTCTACTTCACACAACCCTGGCAAAAACTGTGATAGTATCTCAGCTTATCCAGGAAAAGGCAGGTTTCAAGTTAACTGCTTGGGGCTTGCTGTGAGTGTTCATGTGATTCCCAGCCCATCCAGATGTAGCTCTGTTCATTCCTACTCTACAGATGGCCAAAGCAATCCGCTCCCCGTCATGTGTAATGAAAGGCAGGAAAGACAGAGGATTTTTGACATGTTTAAATATTATCCAAAACAAAGAAACAGCTCAAAAGCCAGGGATGTATTTAAATAAATTAAAGCTGCCAGCAAAATCCTATATTTGTTACAGTTCACTCCATTTCATCCTCAGAGCCATCCCTCTGCAAAACATGGCAGCTCCAGTCGTTTGGCGTCCAGATGTTCCCTGTCATATGCTCTGCACTGCATCATGCTTTTTTTCCTGATGTGACTCCTTAAAAACAGGGCACTCGTATTCCAGGACAACCTGAGTACACTTTTCCATAATGAGGGGCGACTGAAAAAACATGGTTGTTGACTTGGCCAGTGAAACACGGGCATTTTTGTTCTTCTCTTCATCACTCTCTCTCCCTCTCTTTTTTAATTCTCCAGCTGGCTGGTAATCCAGCATCATCAACATCTTTTTGCATTTTATTCCTTAAGCCATTCATATTATACACATTCCTGTTTTTAAAATACAGATTTTAGGAGTGATTTGATGTGGCTTGGAATAGTGACATGCTTGCACATTTATAAAAAATTCATTAACTTGGGAGGAGGAAAATAAAAGATTTCAACTTTTTTTTTTTTTTGCTTCCTTTCCCTTTTCTTCATTTCCAGCATATGAAATTATTTTCTGGTCATGTAGGAACCACAATGTCAAAATGTGGTTGCCCCATAGGGAGAAAAAAAGACAGTTCATCCTCACTGTTTTCAAGTCAGTTGTTAAGAAGTAGCTTTGGCAAATGCCTAAGCCAAACTGATCTTGAGCTGCAATGTTTAAAGGCTATGTTAGCAGTTCTGCTTACTGTTATTGAGAACACCTCCTCTCACAGTCCTTAAATCTGCCAAATCATAACCAAAAGATGATGCTGTACAGTGCCTTTTTTCCAACCCCCTGAAATCCCAGTTCCAAGTTCCAACTGCCAATGAGTCTTGTCTCTAGGCTCAGCCATTCTTGGACCTCTGGTAAAATCAGCAAAAAAAAGGTGCCAATTTGGAACCTCTCTTAGGAACACTGAAATACCTAATTCATCTAAGCTTTAAGGTGATAACTTGGTGTCCAGTCCACAGAGGTATTGGCTAAATGGCTAAACTCTCGCTGAACTCAGCTGGAGTTTAGGCACCAGAGGGGGAAATCTGCAAACAGAAGAAAGTTGCAACCTCCTGTGCTCCTGTGCTTACGTAAAACTTTTGCGTGACTTTCTTTCAAAATGTCATTACATTCCTCTACCATCTCTCTTCATGCGCTAAATTGTGCCTTAAACGCAAATACGACAAAGGAGCATTTATGGAGGGGTTGGGCGGGTTTTTTTGATACAGAGACACTTTACAAATTGGCCACTATTTAACTTGAGCAAAAAAAAGGCAAAAATAGAAGCCAAAAAATTAGAACTGTTCAAATTATAGTGTATGCAGACCCATAGGAAAGATACTCTTCAAATGTGGGCCCATTTTCAGTAGCAGTGGTGAAAAACCCATTCCAAGTTGTTGGTTTCTATGTAAAAGCTTTTGGCAGATCATGTTATTACCACTATATTAAGCTCTATTCTCTCACCACTATATACAAAGTAGGCATAAATTACTCCTTTCCCACAGCAAAGGAAATTGTTCTGATCTTGGAAGCAATGAGTAATGAAATCTTCTGCTGGTTCCTTGATATGAAAAAAATTTTTTATTTCCAAGATAATTCAATCTTCAGACAAGAAAAGCCATAAATTACAGATTTTGCTTTCTAGAAATATTTCAATCTGGCCAATATTTTTAATTAAGAGTATTTTATTCATTATGACATAATTGCAAATGCCACAAGAGATTAATATTTCTATCCAGAGTTATATCGACAATCCATAGGACAAAAAAGAAATGCCATTTGACTTCTCCTGTTATTTGGTATCTTTTACTGGATTCCCTCTGTTCTTGACTTGTCATTACACTGGATTTAAGGAGCAGTGAGGTAGAAAGTCAACGTCACCTCATTTTGATACCATGCTGCCTACAAGTTGTGTACAAGCTTATGAGGGGGAATTAAATCTGAGTGCTTTGTGTCTATGACATGAATTTCACACCAACATCAACTCAGAAGGCCAGGCAGACCATCACATTAATAAAATACTTGAGCAAATATTTAGGCTGAAACCTCAGGATCTCTAGATCATCCTGGTTTTCCACAAGACCTTATCACATGCTTCAGTTCTTTAGCAAATAATACAGCACTGGTAAAATGTTCCTTTCCTCCTTCATAGCTATCAAAATCAAAGGGTGAAATATTAGTCTATGCTGCACGAGCTGGAACTTTTCAGATTCAGGCCTGAATGAATGTTTTATGTAAAGATCTGGCCTGCAACAGGCTAGTTTGTCTTTAAAATGATAGGGATTCTGCATGAAATACAACTTGCATTCAAGTAATATTAAAGCTAAAAAAAAAAAAAAGAACACAAAACAGCCTTAAAGTTTTAAAGTTTAAATTTTCATTCACACACAAGACAGGATTTTCAGGAGCTAGTTAACAATAAAATGTATAATTTAATATTTAGTATGTGTAATGATTTGAAGCTAACCTGAAGTAGCAGAATCTGTCATTCACTAGCTTTGAGCTCCTCAAGCTAGTGGGGAGAATCCATTGATTTACTTCCAGCCAGGATCTGCGACTGTCTCGTGCTTGTCTTAGACTGTTCACAAGATGACAGTCTAGCACTGACAGATTTTAATATTTTGAACATATCAAAAATATAGAGCTGTAAGGTTTTGTTTTAGCCTAAAATTGCCTTTGAGATTTTTGTTTTTCAGTCCATCCAAAGATGACTTTGAAGATCACATGATGGGGAAAAAGAAAGGACCAACTTTGATGAGGATAATACAATCAAGCTATTAAGGACCACAGACTGGTTGAATGACTCACATGCCCTGTAGTAGTTGTAACTAATAAAAACAATTAATAATACTAAAATCAACGAGTCAGAGATCCGGTCAACAGCTCGGTGACCTCACATACGAGCAATCATTTACTGGATTGATATTTTGGACTGAATAGAGTATAAAGGCTGAAAGAAGATTATCACTAGATTCATATAATTGTTTTATGAACCCCCTGGTGAATACAAACACAGACTAAATAAAAGCCTTTCTTACATCAGTTGAAAATTAAAGCCTTGGCAAGCCAAACAGTAGTTTCTAGGTTTTCAGCAATGAAGTTTAATGCTCAAAGCAGATCTCTTTCTTTTCACTATTTTGTCGTGTTTTCTCCAGCTGGTAAACATGAGTCAGGAAACAAAGTCTGCAGGAGGGGAAAACTGGCTGCTAAGAAACCAGTTCACTCTGAAACAGGACCTCGTCACTCACATAAATGTTAAAGAAAGCTCAGTTCATGTTATTTGATGTTACCTCTGACTCTGTAGTGCAGCTGCTCCTGGAATACAGTCACCATCAGGACAGCAGTCAAGCAACACCCCCAGCAGTGACTTCTTTTCCCACCTTATTATCTCAGGTGTTTGCAGCTACTGGAGCCTGGACTCCATTGTGAACCACACACCTACAGGAAGAACTTCCCCACTGCACCCCACCTCTTTATTTCCAACAAATAGGAGCCCAGAATTGCTGTAGGAACTGCATATGCTTCCTTCTTCTTCACCTTCCTCCAACTGAAGCAACTAAACCACTTAGCTTTTCTGATATGAAACACTGAGTAACCTGGTTTTACCTCATCGCTCACCCTTCTTTGAGGAGACCTCTAGAGGTACCTTCCAGCTGGAATTTTTCTATGCTTCTATGACATGAAGCTAATTTGGTTTGGATAGCCCTTTTCTTTTGCTGTGTTAGACTACAGATTACAAAACCCATCATGAACTCCCAAATTACTCTCTTTTTCTTCCTTTAACTGCTATACACCTTTCTTACAACATGAAAGGAGAAATGAGCATTTAAGCAGCACCAGAAACAGGACAAGGTGGTGTCTTTGTGATATAGCCATAGCACTTCAAGAGTCATCTGTTCGCCAGAGAACTTAACAAACCTTCCTAGGTGCCTAAGGAGCAGAGTCAGGTGCTTCTGAAAGGTTTCAGAGAAGGAGTTTGGCTTAAGGATGGCTCCTCAGCCATTGGAGGAGTTTTCTGTCTTCGTTAACTGTAGAAGCAGTGTGGAAAGAGCTGTTGGCTGACTTGGGAGACTGAAGTTGGGTAGGGTAAATCCCCTACTTGATTAAGTATGCTGAAATCCCTTCCCAAACATCATCTGAAGGAAGCAAAAAGCACTCAGAGGCAGGAGTGGGAGAAGGAAATGAAAAAATGTCTGAATAGAGGGATAGATGTGAAAATGATGGAGGGACAGTGTGAAAAGCTGTCACAAGAAAAGATATGGGAGTATATAGATGAGAACCAGAGATATGAAAGAGCAGATGGTGAGGTTGCTTATCTCCTTGAAGCAAGGGGAAAGTTTAGGAGATTTCAGACTTTTTTTTTAAATTAGCTGCTCCAGACTCTTGAATGGTAGATGACATATTCTGAAGGAAATTTCAAGTAAGAGCAGAAACATTGAGACAGCTTGCACTTGCTAGGGTCTCCCAGATGAAGAGGCAATCTGGGGCTCTGCATCTTCTCCTGATCTGATAAAGCTCATGTTTGTACCACTGTGTTGAGCACCAACACAGAAAATGGTCAAGAGCACCTCAAAACTAAGTCTACTTGTGGGCAGGAAGCATAAGAGGGACTAGGAACAAGAGAGGGAGCAAAAATCAGACACAATGGGAGAAGAGGGCTGTAACAGAGCAGGTTTGACCTTCCATGAAAGAGAGAAGACCATCTAGGAGAGGATCAAATCCTGCTCCTCATGCAGCTGCCAGATTTATAAAAACAGACTATCAAGGAAGAATGAAGTTTTAACTTCTTGTCACTCAGACAGCTCTGCCTCCAAAGGGAGAGGTGGATTTTGTGTCTGTTAATTGGGTGCAGTTGCTCAGCTCTTTTATGGGATTGAAAATGAGATGGATTAAGAGACTTTTACACCAGCATGCCTGTGGCACTCTTTATCCTTCTCAGCAGGGATGCAAACTGGCTTGCAGGGAATTGGCAGGGAATGAGCATCTTTCTTGTCATTAGTTTTGTAAGCAGAACTGCAACTGATACAAACTCCCCAAGGGTGAGACAACCTGGGGCAGAGTTACAGGAGGAAAGTGAAAGCAAAGACCTGTGAGGGAACTTTCCTGATGCTTGTTAATTACAGGAGCTGAAGATAGAGAGTTTTTCTCTTTCACTGAATGCTGAGCTACCAAAGCAGACTGAAAAATCATTTCAAGGACTTTGCCTGTTGGGGCAGGACTAAGGGAAAGAAGCTCACTACAGTACTAACAAAGAGTTTATGCACCCACCATTTCATCATATAATGTTCAAGTATTAACCATGTACCAAAAACACTGGTCACTTACAGCCTTTCTTCAGCCATGATCACTCCAAGAAGTGTTCAGTTAGGCTGAGCCGAACAAAAAGCTTCATTCATTACAACCCGGTAGGATGCAAACAACTTCACAACTTGATAATCCCTTTCAGCCCTTATTAAATCAGCAACACACTGCAGGTGGGAAGTCAGCCTGGAAAGGCGAGACAGTCCTTTATGCACTTTGCAATAAAGCATGGTTTTAGTCACCAAAAAAGATTTCCAGGGCTTTCCCTGCCTGCCTTTTCTCCTGGGAGGTAGATTCCCAGTGTCCCACAGCAGATTACAAGAGCATCGTGTTTGCATTATGTGGTGGTGATGATGTGTTTGTTCTTGGCACCAAGAGGCTCTGACTCCACAGAGCTCTAGCAATGACAGTGGAAATCTTTCAAGCCTTGAGCTGGATTTGCAGCTTCCCCTCCCTGTTGCAAATCAGGCTCACAGTGCAGAATACAAGACTCTTTTGTGGAAAAAAAAAAAAAGAAAGAAAAAAAGGAAAAATGAAGAAAGAAACCCGCTGAGATTTGTTTTCCGTCAAAAAAGAATAGATTTACAGCCCTCAGGACATGGCATTGCTTTTCAAACATAGGCCCCAAGCAGTGGTCGGATGCTCCTATCAGAAGCTCGACATGTATAAGCTGACTTTATGTCCACATTTGTGGATTTGATGTTCCATTAATGAGCCCAACATATGGCAAAGGAGGAAGTGAACAGCCCATGGTCGGTTTTTATTGACAGTGCAACTTTTCCCCAGAGTGGTGCAGCCCCTGGAGCCACCTACACAGTATTGCCAGCCCCGTCAGATGCGGCCAGATGTTCTACTGTTTGGTCAACATAAGGAAATTATTTTTAATGTAAGATATCATAATTTTAACGTAATTTTCCCCACAAAGGTTTTCTAAGTTGATTCTACTTATCGCCTTTTAATCTTTTCTTCCTTAAAAACCCTAAGAAAAAGAAACAGGTTCTTTTAAAAACAAAAGTTTTAAAGGGAAATATTTCATTTGAAAAAATCTCAAAAGAGTTTTTGACCTAAAGCCAGCATTTTTAGTGAGAATGTTTCCATGGCTGGATTTTACGTTTTGGTTTTTTTTTCTTAAAATAAACAAAATTTCAGATTTAATTAAAAATTTCCATTCTGCTTCAAAAGCCAGTCCTTTTCTGTTGGAAAAATACTTTAATGCATTAAAATAAAAAGCCTTTTGAGAGACACCTGACTTCTATTTAGATGAAAACTACCCAGCTGAAAATCTCAACCCCCCAAAGCATAAGATACTTAACCTATATGCAGTTTGCATTCACACTGGCAGGCAGTAGCAATATCTTTTCCTTCCAAAATGCCTTCAGCTTCCCGCCTGTTTGCAGACTTTCCTGAACATGGATTTAAGTTTCAGGGTTCCTAATTTTTATATACACATACATACATACATATATGTGTCTATGTATAAATAAAAGTGACTGTTGCTTCATATGCTGAGACTGTACATAACTGTCTTCTCTCTTGTCCTTGGTCTTGATACTTAGGCCTTATTTGTATGGCGACATTGAGAAAAGTATCTGGAACGAATTTGCCATAAAGTGTCTTGGGGCCTACAAACAACTACATATGTTTAAACTTGAATTATCTGTCATCTTAGGTCCAAAGAGGTAGCTCTGTCTGGAACAGAAGTAACCCTGTTTCTAAGTTGAAAAGGCACGTTTGCGCACCTTGTCATTCATGTACCATGTTTAGCAAAGTTTATGTTTCATGAGGTAAATCAGGAAACAATGACATTTCAAAGTCTACAGAGATTTGAAGAAGTGCTCATGTACCCCAAAGCTCTTTTTCTCTGTCCTCACAATTTTATCAGCTGAAATGAGCTCACAGAGGATATTACCCTTTCCTGCAAACTTTGTAGTCACTGAAATTTTAAGGGTGTTTTGAAAGGATTCAGCTATAAGGCAATTGCTTTAGCTTTCTATTACAGTTGTATCCTGTTTTCTCCCAACCTTCAGATGTCATAAAAGAGAAGATAAAGCAAAACCACTACTCTCTTTTTAACAGTGACAAGCCAAGGTGAAACAACTCTTTCGGGACTCCCACATCAGGGAGCTTTTCTTTCCTTTTTCACACCAACACAGGCAGGACAAGTGTCTGTATTCCCACTTTTGCCTTTGGCCTTTTCAAACAGGTCATTTTCTGAAATCATCTTTTGCTTTTGACCGTGACTCAGATGTAGACAAGATCAGTGAGGCAGAGGGAGAGGGAATCAAGTTGGAGGCTGATGTAGCTGTTGGCAAGAGTAGCTTGACTTACATCTAGTGAGAGAAAAGTAATGAAAACACCAAGAACACCAAACAGGAAATGGAAATTGTGTGAGAATTACTAGAAGTCTACCAGCAGGTAAATTAATTGTGGGCAACTGTATTTGCAAGACTGAATGTTCTGCTCCAGTCTGAAAACCTCTCAGTGGGTTTCTGCCTCTAAGAACTAGAGGGTAACGCTCTTGCAGCTACTATCATGGCCCTGCTGAGTGACAGCTCCAACACAAACTGAAATGAGGTGCAGCTTCACTGCAGCTCCAGTACCTGCTGGGAGGTTCTTATTTTCCTGGATCAGACCTTCCACATTTGTTCTTCATCTTAGAGGAAATAACTGAGTGAGGCTGTTGTGACATTGACTTCTAGTTTCTCTTCCTCCATCTCTGATACTCATGATAAGCAGAAGGGAACAAACTTTCCATTACTACAACACTGCTGACTGTTGGTGTTGCTGAGCCATGGAGAAATTCTGCTCAGAGTTTTTCAGGAGGAGCCTTTACATGTGATTTGCTCTCACATGTGTATAAATGAAGACTTATTGTCCCCAGCTGGTCTGAGCCGTAATGGTCAAACTGTTCCTCAAGCCCCATGTACAGTTCTCAAGTTGGCATGGGAGCTGCTGCATAGTCCAGATCAGAGGCTTGGGAGAAAGCAAACAGTACATGTCCTTCTCCAGCATACAATAGTGGGATCAAACCTGTCAGTGAGCCCCTTCTCAAGCTACATGTTACTCTCAGATGTCCAAGGTCATTGAATCATAGAATATTTTGGGTTATAAGAGACCTTTAAGGATCATCTAGTCCAACTATTCCTGCAATGAGCAGGATCATGTTCAACTAGATTGGATTGCTCAAAGCCCCATCCAGCCTGGCCTTAAATGTTTCTGGATACTAAGGTTGTGGTTATCCATTGTGTCATTTTGACATCTGTACCAGTTGGGATGCCACAGTGTGAGATGGTCCCCCACCAGCAAGTGTTAGCTTTACTCCAGCCAGTGCAGGAGAAAACTCCATGAGTAGTTCAGACCTGATGCCCGGATTTTACTTGCTTACAACAGGGTGAGGTAAAAGTCATTTACAGACATGGTAGAGATTCGCCTGGCATAGAAACAGAGTAATGTAGACTTCTTACACATGCTTCTCATGCAATTTTAGGCTGCTTAAGAGATGATCATAAAATTCATTCATTAATTTTGGGTATCAGTTTGTTTGGGGGTCTTTTTGAATTGTATCTTTCTTGGAAATTGCACCTCCCCTCTTCTCAGCCAGCATGAGGTTTGTGCATCTGTCGCCTCAGAAAGTTAGAGCTATCTGAATAGATGCTGAAAGGAAGCTTTAGACCTTTCTGTTTGTCCTCAGTTAGAAGAGAAGCTACATTAATATTGACAAGGTCTTGTAAAAACCACAATGTGTAGGGATTTGAGGTAAGGATTTTCTCAGTGTTTTGTTGCCTCAGCTGCCATTCTGAGGCTTTCCCCAGGGAGCTTAGGACATTTTGCCCAATAAGGTTTAAACTTCTTTTGCTGCTGTTGGGAGTCTTTCATATGCCATTGCCCCTAGGCTCTTTACTTAGAGCACTGAGTTGACCTGCTAGGAAAATGAAAGGCAGGCCCTGCACTTTTGCTGTATTTTAAATGAAGATGGACTGATTTTGTATCAATAAAATTATCTCTGTTTCAGAAATAAATATTTCATTTTGTGTCAGATTTCATTTTTGTGTCAGATTGAAGGAGTACACCTATAAGTACATTCTGAAAAAAAGAAAAAAACATGATATCCAGCCATTCCTTTAATAGTTGGGGGATAACTTCTCCCATGCATAACTGGCTTAGCAAATCTGTCTATGAAAAATATGGTAGAATTACATTCAGTGTTCACAAGCACTGCTGCACGGATCCTGGGTTGGGTGAAGCAGCAAAGAGTCTCCTTGAAATGTGTTGAGTAAGCAGATACATACCAGAGGAGGACCTGCTCTGTGTTATTCTTTTTTCCCATACAGATTTCACTGATATGAGCTAAAAAACTGTAATTGGAAAAGGCACTTACAGTGGGAAACAGACTGGAAAAAGTCAAACTGGGCCCAACCAAAGGAAGAAAAATTTACCTGCCAATAAAATTGGCACACAATGGGAATAATTGCAAGTTTGGAGAGAAACATACATTCTCACTCTGTTCTCCACAGCATGGTATCTTCTCTCAGAGCAAAATGAGTGAATTTATTGAGGTCATTCATCCCCTGGTAATTTGGCTACTGTAATATATTTCACAAGTGAGAGGGAAAGAGCCTGAGGAGACAGCATGCAAGAATTCAGAGCACTGGGGGAGGAAGTTTATCCAAATTTATGGCCGTCAGTAAGGATGTGGCTTTATAATTCACAGTTACTCTCTCTCCCTTTAGCATCGAGAAATCTGTCCTGTTAATGGCCTGTGCTAAAAACCCTGGTGCAAGTTCAAATCTCAGCGATGCTCGTGTAAAATCCTTTGAGACTGATGGACTCAGTCTGGTTTAAAGCCATGGCTTTCTCTAAATTCAAAAGCTATTCAGGTTGAGCTTCAGCTCCACAGGCTGTGATGCTTTCTTAGAAATACTTAGAATATGAATGGGTATGGAGTAATCCAATCTGGACAAGGCCAAGCTCATGTTTGGATGACTTTCCTCACGTAGAGAAGCAGGTGTGGTAGCAATTTGAATGATTTGTTCTGTTTCTGACTCTCCCCTCAGGCCTGCCCCGCACTGAACTGCCTACACCAAGGTCTGTCTCTTTTGGCTGTCTTGGCCTTTTGCTTCTCTGTGGCTCCTGAGATGGGATTTCTCTTCCACACTTAAAACCTGGTATAGATGAGTCATTTTCTTCCTATTTCTAGCTTTTGATGTAAGCTAGCCTGCCATTCAGCTTCCCTGTGTGAGAGAGGACCTTCTGCTAAAGCTGTTTTCTCTCAATTCCTGGGAGGAGAATCTGTTTTACTGCCACACCAGACATCAAGATGCCAACATATTATTGAAATTAAGAGTTGCCACCACTCCTAAGACCCAGGCCAGGGTAGGAAATGAAAATGGAAACCAATCAAGTGCAGATAAGTTGAATATTCCAAAAGAAACCACTCCAGTTTTCTAGTTAAAATTATTACAAAAAATAATAATTTTAACTCTCTGTTAAATCCACCTCCCTTTTTTTACTTGAAAAAGTCTACTTTTAGTATCAATTATACAGGAAGTCAGACAGGATTACATGGTAGTGCTTTTTGGTTTTAAAATATCTATTATAGCTTTGATTTCCAGCCTGCACATTCCTTCTGCATGGCAACCTCTATTTGATAAGATTATAACTATTAATTAAGTCATGCTAATGAGGACAGCAAGAAAGGGTTCCCCTATCTCTCCCACTATATTTCAAGTCTGCCAGTGTCAGCTCCTGTATCTGCATCCAGCTTTGCTGTCTGCTGTATTTCTTCAGTAGGGGGAGGAGGGTTTAAAGCAGCAAGTCATAAATTGTCCAATATCCTCATTTTAACAAGGTGATCTCCTGTTAGAAGAGGATTTCCCTTCGTCCTGTGAGTGGGAGTAATTGTTCTGCAACTCCTGGTTTCTCTTTGAAGCACATGGGAGAGAATCATTGTCTTTTGAAGCCCAGCTGTGCTACAAGACCAGCTGCAGAGGAGGGAGATGCTCAGTGGTGATGCTGGCCTGTGCTATGTGGGAGAGCGTTGGCTGCCTGGTCTGTGGTTCCTCTCCTTGGAAATCACCATTCAAAAGGAAAAAAAAGGCAAAAAGATGGCCTGCAGCCCTTTTGGAAAGGAGATTTAATGGGACAAAGGAAATGGGAATGCAAGGTAAACAAGTAGTCATAAAACATGTACCTCAGTTTCCCCCAAATGTCTAGGGAAACAGTACAGTCTAATGAGCTACTCATTGAACCAAAAAACAGCCTATTACTTTCTCCTATTCCCATACTCTATCTCTGTGGTAGCTGCATAACCATTACATTTTTATGTGTTTCCTCTCTGTATTGCTACCCCGAATCTGTCTGTCCAGTTTGCATTTGAGGATCCTTAGACCAGCTCTTATCTCTCTTCAGAAATGTGTGATATAATTGCCAGCTCCAGCTCCATCAGGGCCTCTAGGTGCTGTCACACTATCAATACATATACACAAATTTCCTTTTTTTGTACAGTTATTCTGGTGGTCTGAGGCTTAATTCATTAATAAAAGAAACTTGGATCACAGCAATGGCAGGGCAGCAAGCCCTGTCCCTGTGGCAGGAAGCAACGCGCCCTTTTCCTTTCAAAAACAAACAAGCAAGACTGCAGAGAAAGTTCTCCTCAGTGGCGTCCCTGGGCAGCAGTGGAACATCTGAGCAAGGTCTGCGGGGATTACTGTCTCCAGGCCCGAGGGATGAAAATACTCTGAGGGCTTTCTGCTCTATTTTACCCTGTTCTGGCCAACTTCCTATATATAGGATAAAAATAAGCCCCGAGTTCTCCTCCTTTAGTCCACTTCATTGGAGACATCTCTTTGTGCAATAACAAAACAGGCTCAGAGGAAGCAACACAGATCGAAATACAGGAACGATAATTTTCCTAACACAAATAAGAAAGCAGAGGAACTTGTCTAAGGAAACAAGTGTGTGAAGGCAAAGCCACAGATGAGCAAATGATGAAGCCAAGAGCTATGCTTAGCATGCTTCCAGCATGTTTCCTGAGCCATCTCCACCTGGGAAAGGCTGAACAGTCACCTTGCATGGACCTCCTTGTAAGGGGTTGACTCCTCTGAGCCTCCACCCCATGAGCGCCCAGACAAAGATCAATCCTTGCCCCACTTCCGGGCAATGGGAGAGCCTCCTTTTTCTCCATGGGGATGTGGACTGACTCTTAACCAGCCCTAACAACTGACTTGTTTTAGTGGTGGAATTGGCAGTCCTGGGATTAAAGTTGGACTTAATGATCTTAAAGATCTTTTCTAACCTAACAGATTCTATGATTCTAAATGTGTCTTTCACAGTGCCTCAGAAAGCATAGCAACAAAACAGAGAAGCACAGGTTAACAGGAGGGACAGAGGAGTCCTCCAACTCCAGAAAAAAGAAAATGGCTGGGCTCAGTTCACTCTATTATTTGCCATTTGGAGGCACTGAGACTGCCATTCTTCCAAAATAACCCAAGTGTTTATTTATCTAGAAATTCATCATGGATATTTGCCGCGTGTTGTAGTTCTGTTTGAAAAGCTTCAATCATCAAATTAAGGAAAGGGAAAACAAAAGCAGATCTCTCAGCTGGCTGGTCCCCCACTGCAAAAAGGAAGCAAAGAAAACAAACCGGAGGCTGAATGTTTCTTGCTGTAAATGATCAGTGAATGTCTCTGAACACTAACCCAATCCAGGGAAGCCAAGATCAGTTTGTGAACGACTTGCTAAGTTAAAAAGAGCCATATTCATATTAAATAGTCTTTGAAACCATTCTTTCATGCACACCCTATTTTCACAAAGTAGTTTTTATAGGTAAACAGCCAAGCCCTCACTACCCAGGAAGTCAATGGTAGAGATAAGAAGGAGACCAGGGGCTATGTCTGTTTTAGAAAATTAAACTCCACCAGGACCATTCTCTAGCCTGAAGGCCAACTGGCACAGAAATGCCTGCATCCATTCATTAAACTCTTATGCTTTCCAAAACAGAGCAGCTATATCTAAGCTGCCAACTGGGAATGGTCCCTTGGCCATGCAGGTTGCTGAACTATGCCTGGAAACTGTTTGGAGAGACGCTAGTGAGCTGAGGCCAAAAGTATGCAGGGGACCAGTCTGAGGATCAAAAGCAAGTTAAAGCACCTGGGATTGCTCCTTTGTAATGCGCAGTTCTGTAGTGTAGACATTGCCTAAGAGTTTGATGTCATGACTTGAAGCAATGTCACTGGACCCATGGCATTTAGCCAGGAAGTTTTGCTCCTTCATTCATAACTTGATTCCATATATCCACTCTGGGGAGGTGTGGAGAAACTAATTAGAATTCAACATACCTGAAGGCTTCAGGGCCTTTTTTACACCTGCATTTTATTTTACCAGTATCCCTACTACCAAAAAGGTACACTTAGGACATAGGGGTTTGCAGATAGGGGTCCAAACCTCACCTATGCTAGCAGCAATATTTATAATGGTTGAAAACTACGAAAATTGAGGCATCCCTTATGGAAACCTAAGTCTAACTTCTCGTTCTTGTTAGCCAGCATGTCAACAGCAACAAAGCTCATACTTCACATTAACGATTCTCTTAAGGAACATCTCAGTGGCACACCCACCTATTAACAGGGGAAGAAATGGGAGGGGAATCAAAATGCTCAACATCTACATAAGTATTTCCCGCAATGATCATTAAATTAAACCATTTAAAAGCCCCTCTGGGCCTTCTGGGGCCTCAGCACTCTTTGTGAGATTCCTTGTTTCCTCTGGCTAAATGAATTATGCAAGTCAAGAGGGGCTGGACAGAAAGGTGTGAATAAGAAGCCTACAAATTCCCCACAGTAATCACCTGCAAAAGTGGTTATGAACAACATCTATCAGGCACTAAGAAGTAAGAAAAAGGAGCCTGCAAGAGCAAAATATCTACAGTTTTTCAGTAGGAGACAAGAGGAGAGCTGAGCCAGGGAAGTGTCACCTTGACATGAATCTACTCTGGGCACTGAGCGCACAGCAGTCATCAAATTGCTTGCTCGCGGTCCCAAGGTTTCTTCTGCTCATATGGCATGCACCTGCGCTTTGCTGGAAACTCATTTCAATGCATGTGAGAGAGTCCCAGCTTCAAAGCAAGCCTTGGGATTTTTGGTTCCTGTGTGTGAGAAGGGTATTAATAAATGTTATACTAATAGATCATCTCCTTATATGCTTCCTGTCTTAAATAAAGAAGATACTGGATCAACTCCTTTTTCCCAGCACCTTCAGTCTTGGATGTTTGCAGCATGAGACAAAAGCAAAACAGCAATAGCAGAAATGAACTTTGCAATCCAAATAAATAGAAATTCAGACTTTAATGCAAGAAGAGTTCAAAGACCAGTTCGTAACTGAATTATAGAAAGAACATGGATGGATAATTGCTCTCTAAACTGGCTGACTGAAAGCTCAAAATTGAGTATTCATCCTTGCAGTTTATGTAAGTTAGGAACTGGACCCAAGATTAGTTACTCTTCTGGCTTGTGTTAACATGCCTCCTAAGCCATTACAGAAGGGTGGGAAACCTTCCTCCCTTCCTATTTCGAAAAACAGGCCTCTCTCCTTACCACCCTCCGCATAATACCTCCCGAAGAGAAGAGACAAGCAGTATCTGCAAAACTGGGTCCTTTAAGTCTCTGCAGATGATGTTCTCCTCTTTCTGCCATCTTCTGAAAATTTGGGGATTATATTTTCCAGTATCCTCTTTTTTACAAAGCTCTGTATGAATAATCGAATAAGGATGCCATTGGACACTTCATTTCAACATCCAGCCCTTATCTGCAGTGTTGAACTCCTGTTGATGCTGCCTTTGCTCTGTCTGACTCCACAGGATATTACTGTGAATCATTTTAACATAAATACTAGAGTTGGTTGGAAATTTTTAAGCAATTTTTCACAGGAAAAACACAATTCCTAGTAACCAAAGCACTATGGAAAAACATTGGTTTCAGTTCATCTCCTGACTTCAACATATGTTAAAAAAAGAAAGTATTGAAATGCCACACTATGACATTAAAGAAAAATCAAGGTTATTATTCTGAGAAAATTAGACTAAAGTTAAAAAATTTGAAAATTGCTGAAAGTTTCATAATTAGTGATATCAGATGTTTAATTTAGTGCAAATCAAACTTTAAAATATGAGGTTTAGTTTCTCAGTGTTTAGCTTTTGAAAAAAATCTTGGGTGCTTTTATTTGTGGGCTAGGGGCCTGTACCTCATTATGTCAAATATTGTATCAGAGCAGCAAAATTATGTTATGCCCAGGTGTAATATGGACCTATTCTAAGGTAATACTACCAATTCTGCTTATAACTACACCTCATGGGAAAGTACAGAGAAGTCTTCAATGGCAAGAAAAAAATGGTCTCAGAGAAAATAAATCTGTTTAGCTGGCATTTGACAGTGCAAGCAGTAGTGTCTCACATTGAGGGAAACTGCAGTTGTCATAACATGCTGACTTTGGGGGCTTATTCTTATGCCTTGCCAGGAGGTCTATCATCTTTTGAAGTCAGCCAGCTTTCTCTAATGTAGTAAAATTCATCACTAATCACAGATACGCATGTCCTGCTGGCAACTTTGATCTTTAATTTTTCTATCCGTTTTGCTTCCCCTATTTATTGGTCATAATGAATTATGGCAGCTGTATGCTACATATTGTCCAAAACTCTTTAGCCATCCAGCACATTATGGAAAGTTCCCAGGAAAGCTTCCTAGCTGAAAAGTAACAACTCTGCAACATAACTCTCAGCGCCATGTGCAGTAATTCATCAATAACACTTCTGTAGAAACCAATGGGGAGATCAGTTACAAGAGCAGAGCTGTAATGTGACCTGCTAGATAGATGGAGATCCCCATGGAGAATTCACTGACTGCACAAAAGAGAATAGAAACTCCTCTAGTGTTTCTGCTAAGAGGAAGAGTGCAGTGCTTGGATTAATCTGAGCTGAGTACAAGAGTCCCTCTCCACTCTGCACCAGCCTGCTGCACAACCAGATTTCCTAGAAATAAATGAGAAACAAAATGAAACAAATTTTTTTTTTTTTTAAAATCCAGCTTTCCTCTAGGAATTCCAGTGACATATTAAAAGAAATAATTTATGCACGGCTGCTCCATGCCTTAGGTTTCTCTGTGCAATTACTCTTAGTGCTGTGCTAACAAGAGGCTACTTTATAACAGGGGAGTCTAGCCAGGAGGCAGCCTGACATCTGCTTAAGGATCTTTCTAAAATAATACCCAAGACCTACCTTTTGTTTTATTTGGGCATTCTCTGCCCAGAGATCGTTTTGATGAAAAATCAGTGTATTAGGGTATTGCCTATTTTCATTACAAGTCTTCATTTTTGAGGACTTTTCTACTTTCTTTTCTTTTTTTTTTTCTTTGCTTTTTTAATTACTTCACACTATCCCATCTTGAATTTTAACAGGTTTAGGCTGTGTCGTGGCTCTGATGCCCAAGACTACTTGGTAAGTTGATGCTTGCACAGATCCTGAAGTCATGAATATGAGTGGTATAGAAATGTAGGATTTCTTTCCAGTACTTCTACTCTTCTCATAATTTTCCAGTCATGAGGCCGAATTCAGATATGCAGAATGAAGTCATAGTTCACAAATCTTGATACAGCATCTTGAAGAAAATAATATGTCAATGTTTGTTAATGCAATGTACTTAGGTTACAGAAGGCTTAAAAAGAAACTGAGATCTCATCTCTCATACTTAATAACAGGCTAAAAAGATACAGAATTAAGAATCAATTGACATAATGGAGAGAAGTCACATGAAGTTCCACACAGATAAGTGTTGTTCAACGTATTCATAAAATCTGGGAAACAGTGACTCATGAAGTAACGACGTTTACAGATGATAGGATCTTATTAGGATCTCATGATACTGAGTGATACTCATTGTTAATGAGATCTCATGGCACTGAAAGACATCCAGTGTTGGTAGATGCAGAGTAATGAATATGGGATAAAAATAACCCTAATTGTACATATGTCGCAAGACTTAATTAGCTATGACTGTGCATACTGAGTTTTGTGGGTAGTTCTCTGAAAACATTAATGCAGTGCTTAGCAGTCATCAAAGTGACTGATAAAACACAAGGAATTATTAGGAAAAGAACAGAGAACAAAACAGAAAACCTCATTATCTCATATACAATAAATCTGTGCTTATTCCTATTTGTCTTGATACATGCCTTCTAGACAGACTTCCTTGGAAGAGTATAGAACTGGAAACTGTGCATAAAAAGAAGTGAAGTGAATGCAGTTTCTCACTGGCCAGTTCTGCCTCTCTTCCACTCTGGGTGAACAGGACAAGGGCTCCATGGACACAGTTCTGGACCGAAATTGGGTAGAAATACCAGGAAAAAACAGGAAGTCTTAGGATGTTAACTCTGACGCTCTCCTTCCCCAATGCCTTTTGTTAGCAATGGCCTTTGCAGAACACATTCCCATGCCATGCAGTGAAGCCAGGTCCACTGCAAATGTATTCCCACACTCAGTCACTGGGTTTCACAAGGTTTAGGATTCCAGCTGATAACTTACATGACTTCTTTACTTACTTCAAGAGAGTATTTTTTCTGCGCTGGGACCACAATATGCACCAATCACTGCATAGGACACAGCAGAAAAAGCAACAAAATTATGTCTACTGAATGTTGTTATTCAGCACACAGCCTGACCAGTGTAAGACAGCTAAGGAACTTTCTCTCTCTTCCCCAGAGCTGAATAATTTCTCTAGAAAGCAGAATATTTTATAAAATGAAAGTCAGGTAAAGAACAGAATAGGATTTCAGAGCCAGAGGGTAAAGCTGTGTAAAGCAGAAACGTGAGATTTAAAAACAAAACTGAATGGAGAAAGTTGATGGAAAATATTATCAGATGATGGAACTAGTGGAAAGCAGATAAAGATTTCCATATAAACAAAAATGTTCACAAAACTGTTCACTATTATTCCAATAGCTTTCACAGAAATCTTTTTTCCTCACAGATAAAAATCTCCAGATTTTTCAAATTAGAACATTTCTTCCATTCTGTGCCTTGCCATGACTCTCCTTTATGCTGAATATGGTAGACACTGAGGCCTTGTTAGTGTAAAAATATCTTCAATCAAAAATTTTACTGACTTTGGGCATAGAGAAATTTTCTTTTCATCCAGTTAATCATGTAGGTCCTGCTCCCAGACAAGGAGGACTGTGCACATATGTAAAACTTGTTTCCAGTGAGTTGTTGCTTCCAACAGGTTTTGTGCTGGATTTGCCATATTTCCAGGGATTTATGGTAAATGCATCAGAATTGCATTAAAATCCAGAAGCAAAAGATGCTGCAGAAAAGGTACATTCCTAAAAATCTTTAACATGTGGTGTGAGAGAGTAGGAGAGGGAAAATATATCAGAACACTATGCAATAAAGAATGAGAGAAAAATGAAAGAGATGCTCTCTCAGGGATGTTTTAAAACCTTCAGGGATGAATGCCAAGACCAGAATTAACACTTGTGAGATCGTCTTTAGCACGCCGCACTTGAAGAAATCTGCAAGTGGATCTGGCATGAGTTTGGTAATGAGAAATCTCTTCAGGCCACAACATGCACAACATCAATGACAGCTCCCAAAGTTCACAACTAGGCTGCTGGCCCTGCGGTCACATCCCACCAGCGGAATTGGTTCTAGTGTAGGGTCCAAATAAGTGTGACCTCACTGGCAGTGTCAGGCTGACAATGTCATCTTGGGGACCATTTTTTATACTCTGGTGCGACCTGTCCTACCAGTGCAATCCTACAGACATAAGGGCAGTGGGCTAGGACATCCATCATCTCCAGCAGGGTCAGGCTTGCATCTTGCACAGATCACTCCAGAACAGATGGGACAGGTTTTTGCCTGCATCCCGCAGCTCAGAGCAAGACAGGAATATTCAGATTAACAGAAAAAATTGCAGTCAACATATTTCAACAATGATTTTTCTCCAGGGAAGCATGTGGTCCAGTTCAGGGAAATGAGAAAGAGAGCAATTCTTTTTCTTTAATTTTGCATTTCAAGCAATAACAGCTTTCTGGCTTCTTGTGCAGGTCACTACCAGTGCTCCCCAGTGAATAAAGTTAGCAGTTCCCACATCTATGACTCACTTGACTGTAATAAAACCTGAGGCAAAAAAGCTCTAAGACCTGATCTGCATTTACGCTACAGCCTTTTTTGCTTTTCCAGTAGTATGAACAACCCTTACTGCAGGCATCAGTGTCAAAGCTTACTCATTATAAAGGGGTGTGAGTGTAAATAAGATCCAGCTCCATCAATGTGTATGTCATCACTGTGGGAAAGGATAGGAGAATATAGACTTTGGGTAAAAACAGCAAGACCTTTAAGACAATAGAGGCAGAAAGGAGAATTGGGAGTAGGCAGATATAAATCAATGCCAAAGCAGAGCTAGAACGTGTGTGTTCCTGAGGGCAAGGGACTGAAATTCTGATTTAAGATTAGCACAATGCAATATTAGTAGAGCATAAAGAGTGTGACTTAGGGACTGGCTAACTGACAGCACCAGAAAGGGGTCATTAACGGGGAGTCCTCACTCTACGGGGGAACCTTCTGAGGCTTTGTAGGGAGGCCTCCAAGGTCTGGTACATTTCAGCATTTCTGTCAGTAAGCTCTGGAAATAAATTTAGCATCACTACTAGGAAAATGTGTTTAAGGATCAGTGGAGAGCTAAGAGGAGAACAGGAGCGTGATCAATAAGTCACTTATTAAATTAGGAAAAATGCTCAAAAATTAATTTCATGTGAAAGATAGGTTCAGAAACTAAGCATACTGACCATATTTGCAAATGGGGATTGTCTCCAGACCCAGGTAAAGGCTTAATTAGGATACAAGCTACAGGAATTGCAGGTGTTTTGCTCCTGGGCAAGGAGTGATGGTGGATGTCCTCATTGCCTTGATTTCAAATGTAGTTGGGATGGAAAGAGCTACATGCCACTGAACACCCGTGAAGAGTTATCCAGTCTGATTGCCTTTTATGCTCTGGTCTACCACTGACATCAGGAACTTAAGCACCTTGCTCTGCTTCAACTAAGCGCCGAGCTTTTCCACTTTCAGCGTAGACACCTAGGACGAAATGTAAAGCACACTGTTCAGCTCTGTTCTGGACAAGCAAGAGCAGATCATGAAAAACTCTCAAAGATAACTGCAGACCCTTCTCAGCCAAAAGCCTTTAGGAAAATAATCAGTTGAAGATCCTTGTGTGGATAATGGTAGGAAGAATGGATAACGCCTGTGAGGATATGGTAGGAATTTTCACTGGGAAGGAGGATAACCAGTGAGTGCCAGGTTGCCTTGCCATGTGAAGGCAACAGATTCATAAATGATCTTGAAAAGGAGTGAGGTGGTCACTTTCACTGATGACACAGTATTCCAGAAAAGCCAAGCTAGTCTGTGAAGAACTGTGGAAGGAGTTTATTATACTGAGAGACTTGTGTTAAACTAATAGATGAAACTGAACACAGATAAAGGCAGTGGTATACAATGTGGAAAAACCACTCTAGCTTCACATACAAAATGATGGGCTTAGAGTTGGCCATTACCATTCAGAAATTAGATCAGAAATTAACTCCATTAGACAGCTCAGATGGTTGCTGAATTCTTGGTAACATAGGAAAAAGTAAATTGAATGTTAGGAATTATTAGGAGTAGAGAAACATTATTACCTGACTTTATTATAACAGTATTACAAATCCATGATACACCTGCATTTTGAATAGTGTGTGCAGTTCTCAGGAAGATTATAATGGATGAGAGTATGATGGCAAGAAGGATAAAAGAATATGAAGAATCTTCAAACCAGCAACTGTGGGGAGATTTATACAGGCTTAAAAAGTGAGTTACATGGAAAAAGTGAGTGGGCTTAATTGTCCCCTGTCTATTCCAATACAAAAATGATGGAATACCAAGGTTAGCAGTTGGCAAACCCAAAAGAAATAAGAAGAGGTGGGGGTTTTTTTCAGAAGACACACAGCTAAGCTGTAGAGCGTGCCAAAAAGATGCCGTGGATGCTGAAGTTCACATCAAGGAGAGATTGGACAGTTTCATGGAAAAGAAATCCCATCTGCATTACTGAAAAAAAAAAAAAAAGTGCAAAAAAACCCCAGCAATTTCTTGAGCCATAAATTGTTTGATTTTGGAAGAGTAACCTGGGAAAGTGTCAATATGTGCTTAGCACAGTCTGCTCTCTGCTTGCTCTCTGCCAGACCATGCTCCCTTAGTTACTTATTTAAGGCAGATACATTTAAACTTGAGCTCCTCCACACCTGACCGTTAGAGATATTGCCAGGACTTGAGGGTTGAGGTTTAGCCCCCTCAAGCTGAACATTCAGATTTTCCATTTTCAAGGTGTGCACCTTGCTCCTTAAACTGCTGTGCCAAAAGTGGGCACCAATCTCAATTTTAACTGCTTTGGACTTCTCTAGAAGAGTATAGAAATCCTACTGCTTAAACCTGGCATGCCAGAACTGACACTTCTGAGTACATGTGTGACTGAAGTCTTGAAGAAACTCCAAGACAAATGCAGCGATGCCTTCAACATTAGATACCAAAGAACCAATACACTTTGAGTGAATTCCACCCCAAGAGCCGAAGCTGTTGAGCTCAGTGACAAGGAGACTGAAAGAAATATGATTGTAGCACAGTGAGATCTCTGAGTGAAGGAATACCAGGCTTTGTAGTTGAAAATGGAAAAGCACAAGACCTGAAACCAGGGAAATTCCAATTAGAAATAGCGTGCAAATTTCTAACAGTGTTTGTGGTTAACCATTGGAACAAAGTACCAAAAGGAAGTGGTGGATTCTCCAACTATTAACAACTTCAAATCAAGGGAGGATGTCATCCTGAAAGACAAGATTTAGGGAAATAATATATTGGAATCGATGCAGGAGATCTGCATGCAATTCAAGAGCTTAGATATTCCAAAAATTGAGGTTAAATGATCTTGTTGTCCTTTCAGGTCTTTGCCTTCACCAGCTTTAACTCCTGCAGGAGCTTTTGTATAGAGGGACTACAGAGTGAAGCTGAAGGGACTAAGGTCTGAACAGGGCTGGGTTTAGTAGCCCTTCTCTAGGAACCCATAAAAATAGCTCTATGAAAGTTAAGCTTTCAAAGACTAACCTATCAAAAAGTAATTATAATCAAACATTTTAGAACATTACACTGGCAAATAATTTTATAGACGTAGAAACAGAGTTAATACTCCTCTAATGTTCATAGCTCTAGAGCCATTTGTTCCCAACACTTCAGCAGTGAAACAGAGAACTGCAATTTCATGTGCCATATTAATTTCCACAGCATATGGGAAAAATACAGATGTCTTATATATGGCTAGGAAACCACTTCCCACCTCTTGATTTCAGCCCATTAACCAACACAAATGCTCTTCCTCAGGAGCGTGGTGCCACAGCTTGCTGCTTCTCTGTCTCTTTATATATTTTACAGCAGCGCTGTGTTGGGGTTTTCCATTGCAGATGTCATTACAAAACATGTAGCTACCACCTTTCAAGCCATACCAGAGCAACACCACCTACAAGAACTTCTTGTGCTCATCTTAAAGAAGGCTTCATGCTGTTCAGGCTAAAGCATTTACTGTAATTATATCTATGGTAAAGATCTGGGATGAATTATTCACTTTTTGTATCTACAGATGGATCACACTAATGGAACAGAAGGATATAGGGTCAGACTCAATCTTGGAGGTGAAAAATGCATACTCCAGTGTTTTAAAACATTGAGGTTCATGCAGCCAAGGTTTCAGAATTTCAAGTTTAATTTTTTTTTTTTATCTTTTTTTAAGCCTGGATTTGGGTCAGGGGCTGGTTTTGATATTTAGATTATTATTTTTGCTGTAACAGTATTCTTTTCAGCAACTGTTAAATCACCTCAAGCTTTTTGCCTTTTCTGTATAGGAATCAGTTAAGCATCACAGATAAGGAAATATTATAACCAATTTTGCAACCCATATTGGCCAAGAATGGGACCAGGAATGCTGACTTTCAGTCACCTTTCACAAGTAAGCTGATAAATGAGGTAGAAAGCTAACACAGGAAGGTACTGTGTACACTAACCCTCATATAATAGTACTTATCACATGCTTGTGTTATATGCAGGAGGTCAGAGGAGATGATCAGAGCAGTGCCTTCTGGCCACAAAGGTAATGAACCTATATTTAAACATGAGGCAACATTCAATAACCTGTATCAGCTTTGATTAACTGTTCTGCAAGATTGAAAGCAACACAAGCAGAACTAATGTGCACTGTGGGCAAAAAAGACATCAAAGCACAGCTCGTGATGGCAAGGTTTTTAGTGCATAAGTACTGGATGGGAATCTTGGCTGTATGGTTCATGCTGACCCTGCTGGAACAGTTCATCTTGTCCCCAGACCATTTTGGTTAGGGCTCTTACAGAAAGGCAGTGACAACTAGGCACTGTAGCTTCCTTCAAGTCTTTAGCTAACCCCAGTCTCTACCTCTTAAATATATAAATACACATATATATGTAAGCAGATACTATATATGAGCTGCTATTAAGCAACCAACTTTTTTAAACATGCAAACAAACTTAGTATAAGCTCCATAAAACAGCTCTGCTTTTTCTGGTATTGATTTTGCTTATTTTGAAGTTAAGCGTATCCATAAATATGCTCTATGGTCCCTTGAGGTAAGTCTCATAAGGTATATTAAAAAAAATAAAACAGGAGGAGGAGGAATTTTTTGGCAGCAATTACCATCTCAGATAACCTGCCTGGGGTTGGGAAAGTGTGCCAGCAATCTGCTCAGAAATAGCTTTCATTTGGGCTGTTTATTTTCATATGCTTTGTCTGACACTTTACTGCTGTGGCTGGGTACTTAACTGTCAGCTTCCATTAAACGCTTTGTCAGTTGCTTCCACTCCAGGCAGAAACCAAAATTATCGTTCATCTCCCATTATTCATTAAAGTCAACCCACTGGCAGGACGCAAGCAGGATGACAAAGGAAACATCCTTGTGCCAAATGGTGAGATTTCTTCAGGCTTCTTTGCTCCAGCACTCCCCCAGTTCCTTGACGCTTCCTTCCCTTGACTGCCTCAGATATCTGCCTTGCTTGTGTCAAATAAATGGGGAATTGAGGGCAGTTGTTCCCTTTTAAAGCAAAGTTGGGGGAAAGAACTCCCCTGTAGTAGCTCCAAAAATTGGAATATTGGGATATTCTGAAAGAGAACATCGTGCTTGCTTCACATTAGTTTGGACTATCACATCATAATTGCATGGGCGAGTGTCCCTTCCTATAACAAGATCAGCATGAAATATACATGGGATGCTAACAAAATAGCATAGGGAGTATCTATTACTCTCAAATGAGTATTTGATTAAATGATTATTTGAAAAAGATTTATTGTTTTGCTGGTTTAGGGTGTGAATAAGTCAATATTTAAAATTATTTAAACCAAGTTTTCAAGTTTTGATATATAAAGAGAAAACAAAAGAAGTTAAGCCATTCTAAAAAAGGCAAAACATGTTATTTCAGGTCAAGCAAAGCAGTTTAAGATGACCCAGACTGATCCTCTCTCTTCCAAATCTGGTGCTACCCAAAAATGCCCCCCATACCCACCACACTTTAGTTCACCCTTTGAACCAGAGAATCCATTACATGTATTGCTCTAATTATGGTATGGTTTCTTTTAATAAGCAGATGTGGAACAGTATAATCGTAGCTGTAGGCTATTGAAATGGTGGACTCCAGTCTGGATCTGGACCTCACACAAATTTGCCCCAAGCCATGCCAAGGTCCCAGACATATGACCTCTTGCACATTCCTGAAGGAGATCCATGGATTTTACCACTCTTCTTGGTTTCACAGCAAGCAGCTGCAGGGCTCTTCCTGGACTTCCAGCCACAGAGGTGGTATGCACCACCAAGCTGGCCCAGCACAGGTAAAGCTAGTGTATAGCTCCCTGCTGACTTCCCCCCTGGTAAGAATTGGCAGACCTCAATGAAATTACCCAGTAAGCCTTTATTAAAAATAGAGAACCTATTGCTCAAGACTGCAATGTGCTTCACTCCAGTGCAATAAAAGTACCCTTCCCCCAAACAAAAACAAATGTTCCTCAACAAAGGATCTCTATTACTGCTCTTCTTCCTGAAGAAAAACATTCTGTCTGAACATACTTGTTCCCACTCATGATCCTGGGGTTTTCAATGGAAGTCTTGAAGCTGTCCAAGAAGCTTATAAACCGGAGCCCCTTTCTGACTCAAGTGTGCCCTCCTGTTCAGATTTTGGGAAATGGGATGATTAATTGATTTCCATCATCGGTCTCCCCATAAGTCAGAAGCCAAGCTGCTATTTCAAGTTTCCATTGACAAAGATTTCATTATAAGAAGCCATAATTTTTAACCAGCGCTGTGCAAAGTTTTTAGTCTTCAACCTGAATTAGGCCCATATGTTTCAGAAAAATGCGGTGAGAGCAAGTTTTGGGGGGGTGAAGTGGTGAGGGGAGGGGAAGGGAGCAACTGGTCTATCTCAGTGGCTGAACAAACTTCCACCCACATCACAGCATAAAGAGGCTATGAATTGGTCGTCTTAACCCTTATCTAAACAAAATAAATCAAAAATACAATTTTCCGATTGACGCTGAAGGATTTGCTTTCTTAGCCAAAAAGCAATTTTAAACTCCCTTGCTGAGTAAGCTCTGCCCAGATACTGAACTCCACTGAGAGCTCCTGGAGTCCAAGGTGGTATCACTTAATTCACCTTCTCATGTTCTGCTGCTGGGATAGAAATGCCCTCAAACAGCACCTGCCACAGGATGCAGTTGAAACCACAGCTAAGTGTTGAATATTTCCCTGATGACTAGGAGACCTTTCCTCCAGAGGGCTTGACAAATCAGCTGAAAAGAGAGGAAAAGTGGGAGGAAGGCAGTTGCATCTTTATTTCACAGAGCCAAACAGGCAAGATGTATTCCAGTAAATAAAGCAGTGCCAAACTATGAGCTCAAGAACCTGCCAAGATCATCTATATTGCTTAAAATGACTGCACAGTCCATGGTCATGAGCAAGGAACTATGAGGAATAACAATTGTTGAACTATCTCTAACAAGGAGCAGAATGGACATGAAATAGGAAAGCGTGTTGACCACACCTGCTTTATTTCACCTCATAGAACCTTCAGCAGAGCAGAGGCCTCATTTGTGTGGTATCTCCAAATCAAAGATCTGGAACAGGGAGATCTGGAGACTGAGCAGTACCCCAGCAATGACACAGAAGGTCCACTTGCACAACACTGTTTCTGCGTCCCAAAATCACCTCTTCCTTTACCATCACTTATGCTTGAGTTCTTTGGCAATGTCAGATCTGTTGCTTAATGGGATAGAAATCCACTAGGTGTCAGGACTGGGGAACAGCAGGATCACTGTGAGGATGAACCAGAAATACCAAGGTGGTAGCTTAAGAAGTTAGCACTAAGCTGTGTGACTGTGTGGTATGGCTAAGCCAAAAACATAGAGGTAGGAACTGATATGTCTGGTTTAGTCTCTTGTTCTCTTTGATTTACATTATGGCCTTGGACAAATCACTTCAACTTAGTTTTGCCCCCAGCAAAGCGTGGATAAATAACATCAACCTGCATAAAATGTTCTTTGAGAGATGTAAACAGAACCCAGTGTGCTAGTTAGTAATGCTCTTGCAGCTTGTCATCTAGAATGTTAAGGCAGGATCAAAGGTTCATTTGAAATTTCCCCAGGCAAAGAAAAACAGTTAGAAGTTATTGAACAATTTAGTTGTCTTCTCTGCCTCTTGAATGATAAACTTAATCAGAGCCCCAGGTTTTTCCTTCTTTTATTTTCTTTCTTTCCTTTCAGCTGATCCCAGCCTGTCTGGAAACCCTGATTCTAGCACAGATTCCTGTGCTGTGAGGAATATGTCTCAGTTAAGGCTGGATTTGTCAAACAGATGATGGTGCAGTAAGGTAGTGGAAGATGAAGAGCAATATCCTCTGACTTGTTTCCTCTCCTTGCTGATACTTTGCAGCCTGCACACCCAGATCTTGTCCTAGTAGCCCATCATTCAATGCCAGGTCTCTAGCTATTCTCATTTCAGTTCTGATAGTAATATATTTGATGATGTCACAAAAATGTCATCAGCTTCAGTGACCTCAGAGTCTCTTGCATAAAGTCAGGCAAGCTAGTCACAGAAGAACAGAAAGTTTTGGGTATACTCAGGGTTTTAGAGAAAGCGAAAGGTGGAGAAATTAAATCCTTCACACACACATTTTGATAAGGTCTGGTTTATGTCTTTCAGGCTTCAGAAAGAGCAGTAAATCCATACAGTCTAAGCCCAGAAAAGACAATTTATTTAACAAAGACCTTGAAAGATGAACCTCCCCTCATCTTGCTATGACTTCAGTGCACTGTGCTAAAGTAGACCAATTTTTTCAGGATGACATCAAGTCCTGATTAAAAGGACCAAAGGATGAAAAATCCCCAACTTGCATTGATAGTTGTTCTTAATGATTAATTGTCTCAAAAGTTAAAACTGTTGGCCTTGTTTCTTTTCAGGATATGAGTTCAGGTGCAGCTTTGGTTACCAGTTTTTGTTATATCTCTCTGTACTTGACCAGGTGATCTGCAGTGCTGCTGTTTCATCTCCATGAAGATAATTCCTCTGGCATAAGCAAACCACCTCATAACCTTGCTTTTCACAAACTTAACAAACCAATATCTTTAAAGTCTTCCACTGCAATACATTTTCTCTGGCCCTGCAATTATTTTTGTGTCACTTTTTGCACGTCTATGTCTCTTGAAATCAAAGGTGTGCCTCAAATGGGATCTCCTGTCTCATAGTAAGGCACAAGCTGCTGTGAAGATTCATGATCATGGGGACATTCACCTCAAAGTGGCAATTTACATCTCACAGCTCAGATGTGAATCTGTGCTCTCCAGAACATGCTGTCATAGGAACTGTGCTTGGAGCAGCTTCTCCAAATTGAGCTTTTTTCCAAATTTCCTTCAGGTTCCTCTTGAGTTTTATTTAATGGATAGTTTCATCCGAAGGCGCTTTTGAGCCCAGGGTTCGGCAGCCCGACCTCAGCAGATTGCAGTGTTGTCTAAGTTTTGGGAATTGCAGTCAGTCAGTAGCAAAAGGTGAATTCAGCCAACCCTTTCAGTTCTAGAGGCTGGCCTTGCAGAACAAATCTCCACAGAGCTGTTTTTGCATCTCCGGTGCTGGCACACAGACACGTAATGTAGCATATGCCCTTCCCTATGGGACACTTCTCCATGAGTTCATTCCTGGCTTAGTTGGAGAAACTGGATTTTGCATTATTAGGTATTGAGTTGCAACATGAAATTACCAAAATGTAAAACATGGGAAAACATACTGTAAATCACTTACTGGCAGGTCTCTCACCTCTTTACAAGTGCACAACTGGATACATTTGAGTCTTTTGGAATTTCCAAATTAGAGCCCAGAAGACCTGCCCGAAGAAAGGTATTTTCTACTGGCACCAAAACAATTTTATCTGAGCTAAACAACAGAGTTAAAGTTTCAGCATTCACACAGCCATTTGCGGACTACAAATCCAAACTTAATGTCACCTCTTTGTTCTACTGTATTTCTATTATTATTTTTTTTTTAATGACTTTTATTTTTCTTGTAACTCTCCTGCTTTGGTTTTTCAAAAGAAATATACAGACACAAGGGACTGACAGGGAGAATGCAGAACCTTTCACTTTCAGGTGAAAACACTGGTATCTTTAATGGACTTATCAGGATGTGAATGTACCTAAACAGAGCAAACTGTTCTCACATAAAATTTGTTCTCACTACTGTGATCTCCAGCTTTTCTGTCCCCACTCCTTGCTGCCTTTAGCTTGTGGTGACAAAGGATGCTGTGATGTGAGGAAAGGATGATTTTGTGGTTAAGGCACTAAACTGGTAATCACACTGCTGGGATTTATTCCTGGGTCTGCCATAGTCTGCCTGTCACTTCATCCTCTGTGCCTCAGTTTTCCACCTGGGTTTTTTCGGTTGGGTTTTTTTCAGTCACTTGCCATACTTGTCTCCAGGGCAAGGAAGATCTGTCAGCCCAGCCACAGAGCAGTTGAGTGTGGTTTGTATTACATAGTTGCTCTTGAGCGTCCAAGGGATCGGGTCATGCCTTTACCTGTCTCAAGCTTTCAAATGGGCAGGGAAAAAGGCATTCTTGTTTCAGAATTTCTCCTAGATATGTTGCACTTTGTTTGTGAAGACTGAGTGACAAACTGAAGGGTAGTTCTTAAGAAAAAGGAAGGTTTAGATTTAGTATCCGAAAACCCAGATGGAGGGTTCAGAAAGCAGAAGTAAATAAATCATCTGCACCCATAATATCCTTCAGATGATTGATCCCAAAATGCATCTGACTTGAGGTCCAACCCTGACACCTGTTGCATGGAATGAGTTCAGGGAGATTCCACCAAGAGCCAGCAGTTCACACGCACAAAATGAGCAGTCTTGGACCCTGCTACATTATCATTTATCCAGACACCAGTTTTATTTTTCCCTACTTCTTTTACGCTTAGAATTTGTGGAGTTGGTGGCACACAACCTGGGTGAGAGTTTTTCTTACATTCCTGTTTTCTGTTATCCATGTGCCAAAAATCCTTCATGAGCACACTTTTTCTGTCGTGAGGAGTTGGTTTACACTGCCTCTAGAGAGGGGCTACAAAATAACAATGAATACAGACTGCTGTAAAGAGGTGGCAAACATCCGCTATCACAATTGGCACATTTCAATTGTGATCATCCCTAATATATACTAATTTTAAATTAGTATGCTTTTTAAATAAAGAAGGTTATTCAAAATAAAAAGAGTCACAGTTATCTGTGTAGGTCTGGTTGCTTTCTTGCTGCTGCTATGACCAGTTATTTTCTAAGTGAGAGAGACATACCTGCTGGCCTTGCACAGAGCACTTCGGATCCTCTGGATTAGCAGGTCTTTCCATGGATAACTTGACGTGAGGCTGGTGTCTCACAGGAGTGTCTAGATCACACTACTCATTATGGAGAACACTGCACTTTAGTGCTCAACTTGGATGGTGCCCTGGGAGATAAAATACAAAGTTGTCCATAAGCCATTAAATGTTTCAGACTTTTCATAATGCTATTCACTGATTCCCTCAGAAATTTATTAGCTCTACCAATATTTTCTTTCTTAGTTTTGTAAAGCCAGGTCCAAGTCAGCTCATACTGACTATGCAGAGCTCTGAAACCACATGTTTATTTTCCTAAGTTATAAAAAGTTTATAAGGGTAGCTGGTATCCTTATGGGCCACTGTACAGTGATTTGCTACTGCATTCCATACTGGTACAGAAGAGCTCTGTGTTTTATACCAGAGGGAAATCCTTGTGATACAGCTGTCCAGCAGCCAACAAGAGTACAGACACCTTCAAAAATATAACCCTGATAAAAAATGAACAACTAAAAAGGCAGAAAACATCCCTTCTGAGAAAAATCACTTTGAACAGTTTGATAACCTTGGACATCACAAGATCTGTACTGCAAAACCCCAGTGAATGTTACCAACAAAGTCCTTTCATCCCAGACATAATTCTTTTTTTTTTAACTAGATCACCACTTTTACCTGAAAACGCTGTATGCTCACAATAAATTTTAGAAGGACTATGCAATGTCTGCCGTTTCTTTTTGCAGTTAACGTTTAGCCACAGGCTTTCAGTTTTCACAACTTCATGTGCTGCTTTGACATGAAGAGGCTTTGGTCAATTTACACCAGAGAATGGAGAGACTGTTAGCTATTTATCTCTTAAAATAGTGAGTACACAGCTGAGCAACCTCAAGAATTAGGTCAGTATGTTGCTATGACTGTCCTGGAAGGAGAAATTCAGAGCAAACAAGGTAGATTTCAGGAGAGAGCCTGAATGCGTGAAGAGTTAGCAAAATTGACATAGATACAATAGCAAAAATAAGTAATTTTGAAAATCCCTAAACCACAACGGTTGGATTAGGGCCCTTGTCATACAATTCTTGAGATGTGAACAATCCCTTTTTCACTTAATTTCATTTGCTTCTCTCAGCTACATAAATACTCATACTCTCAATGGGACTACTCACAATAATAAAGTTCCTCAAGCAAGCAGGGGCTGCAACCCTATTTTAGTGGAACAAACTCAGCCTCTGACTTTGATTGCATCCCTCACTTAAAAAAAAACAACCTTTGTTTCCAGCTAGAATGAGCCCACAATCCCTGCAGAGCTTGCTTTCACCACTTACAAGCGCAATCCCAGCTATTTGTCTTGTCAACCACGAAGGCAAAGAGGACTCTTCTAATCACCCCAACTTCACCTACCTTCATAAAAACACTGCTGGGCCTCAAGCAGGCCAACTTTGATGTCTTTTGGAACTCCTGGGCATTGTTCTACTCTGATTGATAGATCCCCAATGGGCTTATCATGCTCACATCAAATCTTGAAATGCCGTAGCCAGCCAGCAACCCTCTGAAGAATTCAAAGTACTACTCAGCATAATATCATGAGTAATGACAGTAATATCAAAGCAATAATTACCCTGCTTTAATACTCAGCTGCAAGTTGTTTTCTGATTAGGCTTTTAGCTGATGGTCTTTGACAGTGTTGACTGTAATTAATTCAATTATAGTTAATACCGATGTCATGGAAAATTGTCCCTTTACCAATCAGTTCCTATCATAATTCTCATAAAGTTCTTATTTCAAGGTCTGCTGCAAGGGAGACAGGATGGGCACTGGTAGAGTGAGAAGTGATTGCGCTGATAGCAGAAGACCACCGATAGTAGAAAACCAGACAATTTTTCCCCCATTTGGCAGCAACCACCACTGGGATCCCTAAGTACAAAGGACAGATATTTTGCAAGCAAGTATTTATTTAGTTCTATTCTACAGAATGTATGGCATGGATTTCTCTTTTGCCCTCAACTCTCCCTGTTCATCAAGAATACGCATTAACAGCCAAACACAGCAACAGGCAGAACTGAAACCAGTAAATCTAGTTAAGAAGAAAATAGCATTGGGGATCAAATTGGATTTTTCCAGCAACACATTTCTTATAGTTTGATGCTGCTTTGAACTAGATAAGGCCATATAGGCTGTGGGTAAGACAGAGGACTGCATCCTGAAAGCAACTGAGCAACCTTTTGAGACTTATAGACATTTTTACTAAAGGTACACAACATCTGTTTTTAAGTCAAGTTCAAATGCATAAATTTTTCATTGTAAATTCAACCATTTCTGAGAGACAGAAAGAAATGGATTTTAGAGTTCTCTCTCTTTTTTTTTTTCTTTTATAATTTATAAAAATGCACACATACAGAACCAAATATAAACCCTCTTTAAGAGCTGAAACAGTTTAGCCAGATTTTTATTACATGGCCACTGTGAATATGCTCAGGTCTCATGTGGTTCATCTCCTCCCAGCCCACATCCTACTATAGGGAGAAGAAAAGTGTGACTCACACTTCTTGAGGAGAGGACACTAAAAGTTGAATTCAGCACAAACCAGCCCTGGTCTGGCCAAACTTTGTTATTTGGACTAACTGCCATCTGCATTTCTACTAAGTACCTTCAAACTTTTCTTAATCTGAAAAGTGGATAATAGTTTGATTTGTAAAATTTCATCTGAAAGTTTTACACAGAAAAGTTGTGGAGGGAAGGGTTAAGATAAATAGGCCTAGGAAGGATTAGATCAGAGGACACAACTATTTTAACCTGATGCTTCAATTACTGGCTTCTCATGTCAGCATTTATTATCTAAGAATATACAATAAAATCATAACATCTAAACTCAGCCATTTCCTCTTAGGAATTTGGTCCTGAAAACTCTGCTGACTGTGCATCACTTCCACAAATACCCACCAGATATGGCATGTAAAGGTTACCTAGTGGAAGGTATGAACTCTTCCTTTAGTGTCTTGTCTTCTCCTCAAGGTGGAAAAAAGGAAATGGAAGACAATGAGGACAAGGAAGAAGTTGAAGCACGATCAACTCTTTATCTTCCCCTGATATTATGTTCAAGGACTATAACATATCTCCAAAGAGCTCTACAAAGACTGTTGTAGAAAATAAATGCACAAAGCTATTTGTGTTCTAGTGCTATTGGTACAAACCAGTAAATAAATTCTTAATCCTACAGAGAAAGAGATGAAGAGGCCTGGCCTCCAATTTCAGTTGCATTGCAGCAATTGCAGGGTGCTGCAAGTAATAGCAGGGTTTGCAAAGTGCAGGAAAATAAAACTTGGAAAAGTATAATAGGCAATAGATTTTTCTTTCCTTGCTATTTTTTAAGTACAGTGACAGAAAAATAAAAATATATTTTTATGGAACAAAAGTCAAGGACACCTGGAGTACTGAGAACCTTGATTTGCTGATTTCCCTCAACAGGACTTGAGTTCAACATTAAAGCATTCATTTCAATGGAAAGGACATACTTTATCCAGAGCAAGGAGCCACAGAAACCATCTGCAGGGTAAGAAAACTCAGCATCCAAATCGACTTGCTCTCCAAGATCCTGTGTATGTACAGGTTTGTTGTACATGAGTACATGAATGTTAAGATTGTGTTTTCTAGGGAAAAGGAGAAACCTTTCACATTGTAATATAAATGTAATGAAATGTAATATAATATATATCAATGTGAAAACAGTCTCTGCTGCAGCTTTCTTACACAGAACAGCATCTTACGATTCAGACATTCAGATACATATGCAGTATATATATTAACTGACATTCATAAGCATGTTCTACTATTTAACTTAAAGCATAAACATGTGCTTAAGAGAGACAAGTCTGACAGCCCAGAGACCTAATCTTTCCATTAGCAGCCTTCCATCTCTATTACCTTGTCTCACTGGATTTCCTTCTGTGTCCCAGTGAGAATGGCTTTTGCAGCAGAACAAGCAGAAGAACACTGAGATTTACATAAAGACCGTGCTTGATGTTTCAAGATGCAGCCGTGCCGTTGGCCAAGGGATGGTTTTCTCATACAGAAAGAATCTCAGCTATAATCATCAGCCTTTTCATAGCTGATTGCTAAGAGTCTTTTACTTCCTTCACTTACAATTTGTCCAGCTCTGAGATTTACATGAAAGGGCTGAATTAAATATTGAACTTCATGTGTGTTGCATGATCTGGAAAATCCAAGGGGTATCTCTGGAGCGCAACTATTTTGCACATGGCAAAAGGATGATGTCCTTTTCCTCAGCCAACATACCACATATAAGAAGGCCACATAGGTGGTTTTCCTCTACTATGTGCTGTTCTTCATCCCATATTTACTTCACAGAATCGTAGAAGAGTTAGGGTTGAAAATGACCTTAAGATCATTTAGTTCCACAGCTTTCTCTTCTCCAGGCTGAACAGTGCCAATTTTCTCAAACTGTTTGTTTATGAGAGGTACTTTAGCCCCCCTTACCATCAAATGCCTTCAGAACAATTAATGGTACTTTAAGCATTTTAAGAAGTATTATGCTAACTAATACAGTTGTCTCATTAGTGGATTCTGCTCCCATGAGTTTCATTGTCAGGACTGAAAACTGAACTGCATTGTCAGAACTGAAATTAGATCATCAGCCTTGACTATTAGAAGTTATTAGCCTGCTCACAAGGAACAGAATGGAGTGCCAGTAGCTGCAGATTAACAATCAAGTAATGTAGGAATGAAGTGAGAAATAGAAGTGAGACACAGGTCATCTGTAATGATTCATAGTGCAAATAATAAAAATGTCTCTCTTTAGCCCCATGGATGAAAAGAGAGCAGTGGTGTATGAAGTAGAGCCATTATGAGATACATACAGGCCTGAGAATAACTGAAGAATTTAGGATTTTTTGTTTGTTTTTAATGATGATGATAAAGAAGATTCTTGGACTCTGCGACAGCAACAGCAGCTCAGGCAAAACCACATCCATGGTGCATGAAATTAGAGTCTCATCCGAACCATGCACCTTGCAGCTTGGCAAAAGGTTGGAAACTTGAGCAAGTTTGGGATTCTGCAGATTTTCATACAGGCTTTCAATGCATTTTCAGCTTCGACACAAAGGTCAGTCTGCTTGCCAGATGTCAAGCCCTTCCTGCAAAGTACAGGGGGCAAAAGAGCAGTTCACATAAAGGTTGTCAGAATTTTTATGCATTTTTTTGATTTTGGCTGACATTTTCTAAAATTAATTCAGCCTGAGGCAGACACTCAGCACGAAGAATGTAAATTCAAATGGTTAAAGCTTGGCAAACCTCTGAACAACTGAAAACAGAGTCTTGTAATGGGAAGTGTCAGACAACCTCAATAATAGGCAACCAGCCCTGCCTGTAGTGTGCATTGTAATAAACTGATGATTGATGATATAAGACTTGAAATTTCACAGTTAAGTAGCTGCAGCACTGTTAATCCTCCCTTGCAAAGAAGAATGGTATTATAGTCCATCTGGTATGTATGTGCAATGTAAGATTATGTCCCACAAGAAATGTTAAGGTTAGGCCCATCACAACAAAATGAACTAAGAATGGACTTCACCTTACTTTTTGAAGTAAGGAGCAAAATATGTACATCAGTGATTGAACTGAAATTGCATACTTTGGTTCAATGACAAGTATGGTGTATGGCAGCTTCTACATGTACATAAGTTACTGAGGTTTGAATTTTTTTACATTAAATGAATATTAGTTATAATTTACTTCTTAATTAATTGGGTTCAACTTCTATCTGGACATTCCTATGACTGAACTTCACAGGCCTAAATGGGCCAAGACAGAACATTTCAGGGTTGAATGGAAGAGCATCAAGAGGAACAGAACCTTCAATGCGTTGACCTGGATATTTGTGCTGGAAGCAGTTACAGCAATTTTTCAATGACGTGAGCAGGAACAACAACATGTGACTGGCTTGACCAACATGTCTCAAATTTTGCTATTCATGAATAAGCCAGGGGCAAAAAAGTTCAAAATCATATTGTCCAAGCAAGCACTGCGTACAAAACTGCACTTAGCTCAGGGCTACTCCCTCAGTGGGAAAAAAAGTTCCATTTGAATAAATTATTTGTGGTGAATTATTCCATTAGCTGTTGTCATCATAATTCTGGCCTAATTTTTATGTAGCATACATAAGAAATTTCTCCTTCCTATATTGTATCTTCACTTAATATGCTGTAGTTGGAAACAGCAATTAAGCATTGCTTTTAACGAATCTGATTATCTGACAAACACATATCTCATATTTGATACAGAGATGCTGCAAACAAAAGCAAAGCTCACACTGAATGTCAATACTGAAAAATATTTTCAAATTATTCCTGAATAGGTCTGTGGACAAAACCAGAAATACTAGGAGTAGCACTACGCTGAGAGATGCTTATCATTGCTAAAAGAGTTTTGATTTGTTATTTTGTGCAATATAAGGACATCTTAAATTAACATCAGTCTGCAGCAGTTTTATTTGCATTCTCTACAGAAGGCTTGTGTGAAAGTTTAGACACAAATGCCTTTGTCTTGTGCTAGAAGCAGCAAGGTTGAGAGAGTGCAAGAGTGTTTCTGCAGCTTATGACTACATGACTGCAAGACCAGAATTGAGCTCTCAAGTGCTACAAAGATCAGAGCAGCAAAGTCAGGAGAAACAGAGACATGGATAGAGAAAAACAAAACTCAGAAAGCTCCTTAATTTATGAAGAAGATGGGTGTATTCTTTTATCCTAGTCAATGAAACAGTGAAGTGGGAAAAACTCCAAGGCACAATCAGGAAAACAGCCTAGTTCTTCTGCAGCACCACCAGCCACCACAGGACTCTGAACACCCAAGCTGCCAGGAGGTGAGGCATGGAGTAACTCACCCAACTGTGCAGGTTCAGTTTGTGAGCACTCTTGCAAATAGTCCCTTTTGCTTTGGTCTGTGTGGGCTTATCCCCTTCTGAGTTTTGGTTTCCTACAGACTCCATAATTCAAAGCAAAGCCAGCCAAAGCCAATGTGTTTTCCTGGCTTCAGGCTGAAATCACTCCGTTTCACAGTGTTCATCTGTAACCATAAACTGGCCCAGGTGCACTCAAATCTTGGCCTACATTTGTATTGAAAAAATTACAGCTTTTTTCATCACAGCAGACCCGAATGACTGGGGTTGCTACAGCCACCCCTCCAACCAGATCATAATGAATTAATCGCAAGCGGAATAATTGGAAACAACATGTCCATTATGTTGGCACTAAAAATGGCTGGCATAGTCTGCTAGGAAAGAAAGGTATAACAGCTTTGCCCTACACACACAGCTGGATGAAGTTGCAATTTGTATACACAACCCCATATTACAGAGTAGAATTGCCCCCAGTTTCCTTTCACAAACATGGATTTCTAGAAGGGAGGACTCAATCTCGTGACAAGAGTTTACTCCTCCTCCCACTCTTCATTTTCTCCATTCTTTATTTTCCTTATGACTCTGATGATAATACCCCTAGATGAAAAATGCTGTAAATTACAAAAAGTTTGCAGATGTAATATACTTCTATTTGGTAATATACTGATTTCACAACCTCATTCATAAGTATTGAATCTATGAAAAAAGTCTTATAGGATTTTTTTTTTTTTATTTTAGCATTACTAGCAAAAGCATATTAGGCAAGGAAATGATCAAAAATATGATTGAAAGCCCAGATTTTCTAGTGTGGTTGCCCAGGAAGATTCATCAGTCAATCATGCAAATGAACAACATGGTTATCCAACAAGCTGAGTGCCCACTGGTCCCAGAGGGAGCTGAGGGATGTTCTGCACTAATAATGAGTCAGGTGTCTTTCCTTGGGATAGATTTAGTCTCATGTGACTTCACAGGTGTGTATCTATCTCAACAGCAGAATGAAATTCTAGTCCTTCTGGGTCCCTCCTGCAGTCAACAGCTTAGTTCAGCTAAGCTGTTCCAGGTATTTGACATTACGTGGGATAGATTCCACCATGAGAAAAGACCAGTTATTTGCTCTGACAATGAGAGATTCTAGGCATCCAGGTTACACATAGACATTCATCATCTGTCAGATGGATCCCATCATAAATAAGTTTAAATATGGCTTGAAGGGCAGCATTCATCTGATCAAGTGCAGACACTGTCAATGTTGACAACTATATTTACTCTCCTTCTGTACTAAGTTCAAAGAAACAGGTGACTTCAGGGTGCAATTCATGTAATATTAAAGCAGACAGTTAAAACAGGTCATACTGATCACTCCCAAAATGCATCTATTTCTCTCTACTGGCTGGAAGAGACAAGAAGTTGAGGTATGAATGCTGCATGTCATGAACTCCACACAAAAAGTTCACCTGTAGCCTCATTTTGCCTGGAGTAAGAAACCATGATTAGCCAAAAAATTAGAAAGATCACGATGTGACCAAACCTGAGCAATGTGGGACAACCAAACTTTCCAAGATTTCATGGAGAAACACAGAGGCATGTGAGGCTCCTCGCAAAACCCTCTACTTTTGCAGTAATATCATCTTACTTGGGGTTCAGTATACAACCATTTGCTAGAGCTAAGAAAATAAACTCCTCTGATATTTTCTTAGAACGTGTAGCTGTCATAGATGTAATGAGGAATAAACCAGTAATAGCTGATTTGGTATGATATAAATCTGAGGAAATTAATCCAGCTAAAAGTGATTAAAACCATTAAAGCTCCAAACCCCCATGGGATTATAGTATTCGGCAAGTCCTTAGCAGAGTGCACATTACCCAAAGCTTATGAAAATATTTACTGAAAGAGCCACAGGAAATATTACATCATTGAAGACACAATAGTGCAGAATGCAACAAGTCAGGCTTCGGGCCCATCTCAACCTGATACCCATGTCCTGCCTGCCTGAAACCAGTCAATTTATCTCCTGTTCCTTTTCCACTCTTCACTTGACTTGTGTTGAATGTGAGTTCCCTCATTTTTACCTAAAGCTGTGCCCTGTGACAGTACCTCTCATAAAAAAGGTGGGACTGCAAATTACACAGATTGACTGGCTGTCCTCCTCCAACAGAACAATCTCAACATGTTATTATCATCTTAGGTGGTCAAAAGATATACTGTGGACTTGCTGAAGGTGTTTAATTCTTGTACCTAAGAAACGAAGATTATGGAAGGCAAATTGTTAAGGAAGCATAAATAACCATACTGTAGCTGCCAAACCCTTGCTGGTTTCTGCAGACACATTCTCTGCAGTGCACTGCTAATTATTTTGCCAAATTCTTTTTTTACTTATTTTTTCTGAGCTGAAATTTTCTCCTGTGCTGTGTTTGAACATAAAGAATGTTGTGAGAAAGGCAGTAGCATCTCCTTGTTGCAGCTTCATAGCCTGCTGCAGGGAGGAGGAAGCCAAATTTCCAGATCAGATTTCCAGGTCAGTTTCCCAAATTTGAATATCACCTCCAGTGAAGATCCACAACAAGCTTGAATTTGTCTCCTCATAATCACAAGCTCAGTTTCTAAGTCAGCCAACATCTATTACAGTTAGTGCTTCACCCTCACAGTGCAGTTGTTTTCTGCCTCATCCACAGTTTAGACTGGAAAGAAGCTTCTATTAGGTTTAAAAAACCTAAGAAACAAAAATCTACAATGGCTGACGGGGGAAGTTATGTATCAGAAAAACTGTGATCTCCCATCCCCTTTTCCAAATTTCCTTCTTATTTCCAATTACGTCTCTAAAAGTATTCAATCTCCCTGAGCCCTTAGGTCTCCTTAAGGACTAAAGATTTTGCCATGACAAAGATGTCAGACAAACTCATGACTCAGACTCCTGATTCAGACAAGTGTGATTACATTGAAAATCTGGGTCCAACACTTGTCATAAAAGAAAACCGTAAAAATTAACTCAGACTTCTGTACTAGGCCTTAACATGTCAGAGTCTTATGACTATGAGCTCTGTTTAATCACAAAGTAAGTATATTGCAATACACCAGTGAGAAAATTTTTTCTATGTTTTCATCAAGGAAAATGTGTAAGTGTCAAAAAAGAAATGTCAGTCAAGTTTAAATATCACTTCTTTTCTGCTCCAAAACAGGATGAGCAAAGGGCAAAGGCTTGAGCCAAGGCAGGGCTTGTCTTGCCAGTGAGGAAAATTCTCAATTGTCACTGTTTAAAAAGCATCTAGAAAGGCACAGATGTGCCTCAGTTGCTTGTCCACAAACAAGGGAAGAGCTAGCATCAAAACTACTCTTTCAGCTTTAATAGTAGTAACAATCTTTTTTAGCAGTGAGGATTGCAAGTTCAAACCCCACAAGCATTGAGAGAGGGATAGGTTAGGCACAAATTTGCACTCATTAGGTCACTCGCTCTCCCTAGATTTATAGCCACAGCACAAGCATTTTATATCCCCCAATGTACATTTATAAACTGTTACCAATACCAAACCATTATACATCATTATTTTTAACTTCAATTTTGACTTTTCCAAGAAGTTTCAATATTTTAAATTGATTTATCTATTTTTAATAAGCATCACTGGATAAGCCTATGTATGCCATGCCTTCATGTGTGGCAGAGTGGACTTGGCAGAGGAATAAAAAGATCCTTTGCAAGCTCCTGGAGCTTAGTCCAGGCAAACAGATGTTCTGATAAATTTGTCACTGGCATTGTGAAAGGTGTATATGAATGCATATATGAATGCAAATGTAAAGGAAAGACAGAGGCTTCCAATTTAACACTGGAAGTTAAACCAAAGAGTCAATATGTAAGATGAAGTTCTAACATTTTGTTTTTGCTCTGTCTGATTGCAGGTAGTGCCTTGACAGCTTGGTACCAGCGGCTATTTCAAGGGATACAATGTGCTCCAGCCTCAGACTGTTACAAAGAAAGAAAGTTCTTTCAGCGGCACATTCATGGTACCCAACTAAAGAAATGAAAAAGCCATGAAAACAAAGCACTTATTTTTTTTCTCGTATGGTGTGAAGGATCTCATGACCATCAGACTCAATCTTTATCTTTAAAGAATTTTAAATAACTCGTGCTTTTAGTCTGGAGCTTTTACAAAGTTCCTTACAACTTAAAAAAATGAAAGATTAAACGTTGCACAAAGAATATCTTTCTTTAGACCTCTGTGAGTGCATTGCTATTCCTCACAGCAATACCAACACACTGATCTGTAAGCAGTAAAAAGGTTTCATTCCAGAGTCATCCAAGAAATACACTGGGTACCAAAATCCACATATTTTTCTTTAGTGGGGAGAAAAAAAGAAGTGAAGCAGGATGTTGCCTTTCTTTTGTTCAGAATCTTCACATCTTTCTTACTACCAATCCGTTTCAGAGCAAAGGAATTGCTCTTAGTGTCCAGATATATTAGAAGGTAGGGGAATAAATTATCTGAAGGCATCTCTTCTGGATATTATCCAGTCCTTTGGAAAAATCATACTACTTCAGATTTCAGCTCTATTGTTAAGCAAAGGTTAAGAGAAAACTCTTCTTCTGCAGAAGACTAGTTCTGGATTTCAGCATTGCCTACGCCTCAGCTGAAGAAGATAAGCTGACATACTGCTGCATAGCCTCTTTGCTGGCCTTCTGCACTAAAATAGTTTCAGTCAGTGGTGCATCTATGAGCAAGTAATCACATGAAGCCTTGGCTTAGCAATGTTTTGATTTAAGGCTGGTTTTGTTAGTTTTTCTTTAAGAGGGAGTAATCAGGACATCATAGGAAGGAACCTAAATGTTTGGTATGCTAGATTTGCTCCTAGTCAACCCAGCTAGGACTTAAATCTGCTGGGGCTTTTTATAAGATAAAGTTAGTCTAACTTGCTATTAAAAAGGAGCATGCTGGTGTGTGCACATGTTGCACATATATAGTCATACCGATGTGCACGTACATTCATGCATACCTACATTTTCATCTTGTACCTGTCCATGTAGCATGCACCGAGTGATGAAGTACATACATAGAAACATATATATGGTGTAAATTGCAAATAACAGTGTGGAAACTGGTCTGGTCTGGAGCCCTTTTCTAACAGGCAAGTATGTCCATGCTGTTTGGCAGTCTAAGTTAAGGGTATTCATGTGGCTGTACTGTACCTGGTGGCCTCCAGAGGTGACTCCCGCCATTGCTTACCACTACCCACAAAGCCAAAGAGACTCCCAAGGCCAAGTGATGACCAAGGTGTATGCAAACCCACCCATAACTATGCAAACAATAAGTACCACCAAGGAAGGGGTTTTACCATTGTTCATGATATGAGTGAGAGTGCTTTTCAAAAGCTGCAAAATTAGAAGAGTTCAAAGATTTCTGACAATTAAGTCTGGAAAATCTGCCTTGGCTAAGAGAAATGTAGTCTTTTATTTATTTAAGAAATGGTTAAGAAGGAACTTAATTACAGGTTATATGTGCAGAATATTTATGATACTGAGGTAGGGGGAGATAACTTATCACTCAAGTTTGATATAAGTCAATGGTGAAGAAATGAGGATAAAACACTGTCGGCTAAAAATAAGGTTTAAATTTTGTTTTGTTGCTTAGCACTAAAATGATTTTTCCAGGGCTGAAGTAGTACTCTTTGAAGACCTTATGCCAAGATTAAGGTCTGTAAAATACCATGAGAAGCCATGGACAGAGGAAGAATTATAGGCTTAGATTCAACATAAAAATCAAACACAGAGTTATATGTTTGATCAGAGGAAATTCCCATAATGGTGTCACCAATCTGAAACCTAACCCACAATAAAATTCTTATTCACAGGTATGCCATCTTTTTATTCATCTTCCTCACCTTATTATCTTTTCACTGAAAAAGAATATCATTCTTTCGCTCTTCTTCCTTCTATTTGGAATACTTCCTTTTCATCATTTTTCATTTCCTTTCAAACCAAGTTTGACACTTATTGCTATAACGTTAATGTTGCTTTTGGCCTGTTCTCCTTCTCCAGTGTCTAGCCCTGTTACAAAGAAGGGCTGAAGCCCTTTTTAAAGGATGCAGGCAATAACCCTGCCAGAGAGATTTTGCAATAACCCTGCCAGAGAGATTTTGTGTTTTCCTCTTTCCTGCAGAGTTTACACTCAAAGTTGGTGATAAAAATTATGTTTCCAGGTCTCAAGTCTGACACAACCCATGAAGAAGCAGTATTAAGGACTCAGTTCTACAAAGCATTAGATCACATGCTGTTTGCATACGCTATTAGATGGCAGTTTGTCTAGTAAAGAACAAGGATGGAATAAATTCTTGAGAGGTTACAGCTCTGCAGAAAACACATGTAAAACCTGCACACTGCTGACATGCGCCAGCAACCCTCTGAAGTGATTTTTATTTCCATGCACTGACCATTCAGCCACTTCCAAGGGAAAAATTTATCCCTGTACATCACTTGCTCCTATTGCTTATTTATCACATGATTCCTACCTCAAGACTCCGGTGTCTCCTGTCTTTCAAATAGCATCACTGCAAAACTCAGACAACGCTAATCATATTTAAAGAGTCACTGGTCTTTCTCATTAGGATCCTATAGGATTTTGTTTTCCACAACTACAGCCTCTCCATAGCCATGTTAAAAATAGGCTTGGTAATACTTTTCACATTTGTATGCTGTCACAAATGGTTAGCAGGGAAGAAGTCATTCAAATGCACATGACTTTATAATTAAGGCACCTAACTCTTATAAGACCCATTTTTTACAGAAGCAGTGACTTTTAATAAAGTGCAGTGGAGCTGTGGGGGATTCTGTGGTTTCTGTGTGCAGGTCTTGTGCGAACATTTCGACCCTCAGACCTGACCACAGAGACCACAGTCATCAGGAGGAATATTTATTTCCACTCCAGCACTTGTCTAGTCTGGTGGACAAGCCCCTGAGCACAGATCTGTGAGGCCAAGCGCATGGTGCCTTGAGGGAAGCTAATGGTAGTCTTACCCCTTTGCTGAGCCTCAGTTTCTCCATCTATAAAACTGGCATGATGGTTTCCTTCTTTTGAAAGCTGCTTTGAGAGCTAGGGATGAACTAAGCAAGATGTTTTTACTTTTTCAGATGCAGAGGTGATTGTAACACTGATCAAGCTGGAAATGAAGTCCAGGAATCACAAGTCCCAGCCTCATGCACCCTTGAAGTGATCCATGGGATTTCATGGCCTTGTAGGATACCGGAAATAAAAACCTGAAAATTTAACTTTTCTCCAGATCAGTAGGAGGATCACTTAGATGGGAGCACTCTGGCTCTCTCCATGCATGTAGTAAGAATACTCAAAGCTGGAAAACCCAGTTAAAATTAAAAAAGCTGTTAAGTAATTACTAGAAATGAACCAAACTTCACTATGAAGAATATTCATGTCAGTTCACCTGCTGAGCAAACTCAGGGGAAATACCTGACTATCAGTGTGACGACACCAGTTCATTCACACTGCACATTAGAAGTGCAGACGTTGCAACTGCTGTCAGCATTCACTGACGTGATGTGATAACCCTACACCACAAGAGCACAGGACTTTGGAGACACAGTCCACCTCTCACTTGTAATGCCTGTCTGGCTGCAGGTCAGGATTCACCTCACTGGAATCTCAATTCTTTTGTCAGCCCATTCACAAACAGGTCGAATAATCTCTGCTTTTAACTAATCCTTTTTCTGCTCTTGAGCATGCAAAGTGTGACTTTTGGTCGCCATTTGAACTCTTGTTGTGGGATCTCTGTGACAGGTAACAAGCCTTAAGGCAAAGGAAAAAGCAATAGATTCATCACTAGCACTTGCAGGCTTCTGACACTGTCTCATATACACTTTCCTAATCAGGTGTGGGAAACATGGGTCTAGATAAAACTGCTACAGAGTGAGGACAAGGCTGTAGATATATGCACCCAGAGAACAGTTATCAATGGCTCATTGTCAAAACAGAAAGCAGTGCTGGAAATCCAGAAAACACTACCCGGGAGGACAGATTGATCGAGTTATATTTATTAGCCAAAAGAGAGAGCCTTGGAGGGATATAACTGCCTTTAAGTACAGAAAAGACTGTTAAAAAGTGCACTGGTACAATCTGTCCTTGCTGGTGGGATAAAAAATGCCTTTACGTTGCTGAAAAGAAAAATTCAAACCAGAGAGAAAAAAGATTTATAAGGATCAAAAACATCAGTAGATTCAAGACTGTGAAATCTTCATCCTTGGGGGTCTTTAAACACAGGGCGGATAAAACTTTGCCAGGAAAAACAGGTATAAGGAACCCTGCTTAAGATAGGCTTTCTGTGTGCATTTGAATGATGTCCTGAAGCTTGACGTGCTTCTAGCCAGGCTTTGTGCATCGGGTACGGGCTGCTGGTAGCTCAGTGCACCATAAAGAGTTAATCCACTCTCAAGATGCCTAAAAAATATGAGCTGATTCTACACCAGGAAAGATTGGGGCTTTTCTAGGAGATATGGCGCTCGTGCAATGCTACTGAAAGGGCAATTGGAAAAAAAAAGCAGTTAAGCCAAGTGCACAAGGCTGGGACATGTGCAGACCTTTTGATGCTGTCCCACATGGCATGTTTGTCTCTAAACTGGAGAGACATAAAGACATAAATCTGATGGATGGAACACTTGGTGGATAAAGAATTGGCTGGATGGCCGCATGCAAAGAGTTGTGGCCAACGGCTCAATGTCCAAATAGAGATGGGTAACAAGTGGTGTCCCTCAGGGATCGGTGTTGCGACCGGTCTTGTTCAACATCTTTGTCAGCGACATGGACAGTGGGATTGAGTGCGCCCTCAGCAAGTTTGCCAATGACACCAAGCTGTGTGGTTCGGTTGATACACTGGAGGGAAGGAATGCCATCCAGAGGGACCTTGACACGCTTGTGAGATGGGCTGATGCCAACCTTATGAAGTTTAGCCATGCCAAATGCAAGGTCCTACACCTGGGTCACAGCAATCCCAGGCACAGCTACAGGCTGGGCAGAGAAAAGATTCAGAGCAGCCCTGTGGAGAAGGACTTGGGGGCTTTGGTGAATGAGAAACTTAACAAAAGCCAGCTTCAGTGTGCACTCGCAGCCCAGAAAGCCAACCGTATCCTGGGTCTTGAGCAACCTGGTCTAGTGGAAGGTGTTCCTGCCCATGGCAGGGCGTTGGAACTAGATGATCTTAAGATCCCTTTCAACAGAAACCATTCTATGACCCTATGACCAGTCTTTTCTCTGTGCTTACCCCAGGGTCACCTCAGGTGGATAAAAGGCATGAAGAACTGGAAAACCAAGCGTAAAGACCATCAAAGTGAACAGCATCTGAGTGGGAAAATAAAATGATAAAATCCCCCAAAGAAACGTGAAGGGGAGGCAGCACAAAGGTGGTTTGGTGCTTCTTAGGAAAGGCATTACATAGGTGATGTTGGAGATATAGGAGTCATCTGAGACACGCTGAAGTCACTCCACTGCTTTCACACACACATAGAACTGATCAAGACACAGAAACTGACTCTCCAGCTGCTCAGTTTAATGTGTGACCAGGACTCCTAAACCTTGCACTGGCAGAGGGGAGCCCAATTAAGGGGTATATGAGGCCATGCCTGCTCATCCCAGTGGTGCTCAGGGTTGGTGCTTGCAGGAATATGTGCTGCTTTGGGATAAGCCCAGGGGAACATAAGGAAACATTGTGGGGTTTTATATAACTCTAAAGAGCTGTGCAGTCCACTAAATAGTGAATTCACTATAAATACAGCCCTATCAGTTACTGGGTTCATACATCACATAACAGGTACAATTCACTTTAAACTAAAAATACAGTGCAAAATAGAGTTAAATGTAAAACACACACAGAAATGGAATTTCTTTGGTCTCTGCTTCAGTCACTATATGGTAGTAGCAGACATCTTTAGGAAAAGGTTCTTTGCAGGGATTAATGGCCAGGTGGGGGTTAATAGGCCACAGTAGTACTATGATCCCCAACTCCACCCCAAATTAATGATCTTCTGAGGACATATCCTTAAATTAGAGGAAATGACAGGTTTAAATTGGCATGTGCCACACACAGTGCAGTGGCAAGGCCAAAAGTTAGTATAATTTTTAATATGGCCATAGAAAACACCTTTTTATGCTAATAGAATAAATCATGTTCTCAACACCTGGAGTTTACACTAGCCAATCTGTAATAACGTATTAATGCATAGCAGTTGCACATCCTGTTACAGAGCAGCAATAAAATGGTGAGGGACCCAAGGGTAAGGGTATTAGCTCTAGCTAGCAAGACTCATTGCTGGTTGTAGATCGCTACTCTCCAAGAACACAGGCGATTACCTTCAGTGCAACACAACAGATCATGAACTTACTTTCCTTCCTAGATGTCCACAGGCTTTTCTGCTTTTTCCTCTTTCCTGATCACACACAGTTCAATTCAGGAAAACATTCCTATTTACAGTCTTCCTTTAACAGTGTGCTCTAATTACACCAACTATCGAGCCAGCTTCATGTCAGGTGGGTGACAAATGCTGCCTCTGGTCCTTGCAAATGGAGTGATGGTGACAAGACAACATATACTTAGCAATATGAGGGTACTTCTGAGTAGAGTTCAAGGAGATGTAGGAGTTTGCTAGTACCTCACTGAGAAAAATGGATTACTTTATTCCTCTCAGAGGTGTTATTCTAAGCTGCCAATGATGTCAGGCAGTAAACTGGTTATGTGCTGGTTATGCTCTGAAAGCAGCAGCTTCCTTTCTTACATGAAAACCTGAAATTCTGATTTCAGCCATGAAGCTGGTGCTTTCATGAGGAGGTTGTTGTAGATTTACAAATATCACCAGTCAAGAAACCTCATACACAACCTTACATGTAAAGGTACATGTGGTAACTTTACTGGTCAGCAACAAATCAGAGATTTTGAGAGATTAAATCAGAGCCTGTTTTGGTAACTATGAAGGGCTTACATGAAAGCACATTTCATTTTTTTTGCTTCAAGTTGTGTAGAATGTAAGAATTGTGTCCAAACCTCAGAGAGAACTCTGAGCCAGTAACTGCCTTTATCAGGACTAAGTGTCTCCTTGAGGCACTAAAACATTTAGGGTTTCCAAATCAGAAGAAACAGAGCACTTGATGCTGCAGCTGCTCTGCTGCATTCACCTCTGTCTGTGCAAGAAGAAAACAGGTTTTGCAAAGCCACGGTGATCAGTTTTTCAGTCACAGCTATTGCAGCTTCCATACCATCATCTTTTCATTTGAATTTTGGAGCCTACAGGCTTCTCATTATCATTATTATCATCGGTATTTTAAAAAGACTGGGTCCACAAATTGATCCCCATAATACAGCTGTAATTGAGACACTGAGAGGTTTGGATGTGAGCCCATGTCTCCATAAAGCCATTTCAGTGCCTTCACCTTCAGCATGTGTTGGTCAAAGAGTGGGGGGGGAAGCATCTGCTTAAAAAAGTAAATAAATGAACCAGTAGATATGCCAAATCTGCTGTGATGCAAAATCAGTATAACACGAAATGGAACAGCAGAAAGCTAGGAAAAGCAGCAAACCCCTTATTTCTAGACTTGGCGTGATATCACCAATGATGCCTTTGACAGGGAAGTAAACAGGAAAAGCTGAGTTGGCTGAAAGTCTGCAAGAAACAGGGAGGGAAAAGTCCACATTTACCTCATGGAAAAGGATAGACAAAGGCAGCACAGAACTGAATGTTATTTTCAATGTTCCCAAAAGAAGATGAGACAGGAGAGAGGGTAAAGACACAAAACACTTAAAAAAGACTTTAAACAAATACTTACTGGTGTTACTTTCTGAATGATTTTAGACTCTGTTTCCTTCAGTCTGCACAAGGCAAGCGGAGAAAGGACAACCAGCTCACAGGCATTGCTGCAGTTGATAACTTTGACAGATTTTGTCTTTTTCTTATCCCCTTACCAAACTTTTATCCAGCCTGAGAGTGGCCTGATGTATCACTGAAGATAAACTTCCAAAGACCTATATGTATGTTTATTGTCTCCACAACTTGACAGCTTGCCTCCTTCTGAAACACGTTAGGATTACTCTCTTATAGTTATGCAGTCACTGAATTTGCATGAAACATTCAACAAGGAACTGACAGAAAGAGGGAGATGTATTGGTTATCCTGGATCCAGTTCTGCAATCAAGATCAATCATCAGTCTGAAGTCACTGACAAAATGATGGTTGATGGATCATGAGCAGCAGGCCCTGCATAGTATCCATGAAAAACTGTCAACATAAAAAAATTAGATTATCTAGTGCTTCTGAGCAGAACCTGTGTTTCTTATGTTCTTGCCAACTTAGATACTTGATCAGAGATTTCCCATATTGCTGTATCGGCTGGTTGTGAAATCATACCTGGGGCTGTAAGGTAAAACTTTGTCACCAGAGCTCATACTGCAGAACTGGTGCTTCATACATACAGCAAGTAGCCAGCTGCCTTCCCCCAAATAGAAGGCGTTAAAAAGTGCAACCTCAGTTTGTGTTTTACAGTTCCCACTTGACCAGGAATCATTTCTACTATGACAGCAACAAGACACTGACTTGGGTGAGCAGAAAACCTACGCTTTTGAGTTACGTAAAGGTATAACCCATCCCACCAACTTCAAGTAAACTCCTAAGGCTACCAGTTGCTTATCTGGGAAACACTTAGGAGGGGCTCACTGCTTTTTCCCGTCTAAGCCTCAATTCAGAGGAAACAGTTTGAGCTACAATATGAGCATTTTTTTGAAAGAAAAAAAAAAAAAAGACACCTCATTTTCTGATGCAAATTTGTATCCCTGCAGGATTCAAAACATACGAGATTAGTTTAACTTTTTTTTTCCCTATATATTGCATGCAAATTGAGGGACTCTCTGACCTCCCCAGCGAAGTTGAACAGTAATGGCTTTAGCATCCATAAATTTTTGGGTGTCACTTGCTAGTAAAATGTTGGATAGAAAAAACAGGGGGAAATAGCCTATCCATATGAAAACAATAATCATGTAATATTTATTGTCTGGGATTGAAATGTTTCAAATATTCAAAGCAATAAAACGTCAGGAAAAGCTAGACTTCCTGATGTAAAAGGGACATAAATTTCTTCCTACATAAGACACAAGGAGGGTGGAAATCAATGCGACATTTTATACTAAAGAAAGAGCGAAAGAAAGAGATAGAGAAAGAGAGAGACAGAAAAGACAGAAAGGTAGAAAGACAAGAAAACAAAAAAAAAAAAAGAAGAAAAGAAGAAAAGAAAAAAGAAAAAGGGAAAGGAAAGGAAAGGAAAGGAAAGGAAAGGAAAGGAAAGGAAAGGAAAGGAAAGGAAAGGAAAGGAAA
>WYDI02004339.1:0-54008 GCA_009867235.2 Psittacus erithacus | reverse complement strand
AGAGATGCATAGGTGACTGTGGCATTGCTGTAAGCTGGGTAGAGCTTTGTAGTTTAGATGCTCACCTGTAGCTAGACTGGCTAGATGCCTCTCTACCTGAGGTGAGTATTACAGGTATCATCAGGTATCACAGACATTTGGGTAGGCTTTTGCTATTCTTTACCTCTGCAGAGCAGATATTAATACTTCGAACTCCTGTTCTCACACTTGATAATCCACCTTGACAGATGACAGCATTTCTTTTGTCAGCGCTTGTCTGTGTTTCCCAGGTGGCCTTCTGCAGGGAGGAGAAAGCAGGGAGCAGCATGGACATAGTATCCATTTCAAGTGCCTATTCACAGGCTGCTGTATGCCATCTGAAAATGAAAGATTCAAGACAGACTTTCAGGCATGCATTTCATGAAGATGGAAATAAAGCACTGGGAGTTCAGTATTTCTCCCTGTGCTTAGCAACTTAGAACTCTGTTCCTGTTCTGTGGTAAATAGAAGCAGTAAACCCATCTGCTAATTTGAGTCCCCATGATCCTGGAAGAAAATATAACCCCATCCTGGGCCTTGCGGTTCAAGTTTGTTCCTAGGTTAACTATTAGAAATATGAATTAAATTGGGCAAATCACTTTGCCTTTCTAAAGCTCGGGCTTCTGCCTGTGAAAGGAAGAAAAAGCTCTTGCAGTCTTATGTAAAGAGGCATAGAAAGTATTTATTATGAGCTCTGCTGCACACCCTGCACCAGAGGAATCACAGGGTTTTTTTTCTTGACCATTTCACTGTTGTCAGATACTGGCAAGAACTGCTAAAATACCAACTATTTTTCCACCTCTTGGCTCTTAAAAACTGTAAGTCCTTAAAACAAATTTGAAAAACACCAACCAAGCAAAAACCTGAATTTATCATCACCTGATAGGTCTGGATAGGGCTATTCATGAGAACAATCCAAAGGCCTTCACCTTGACTTCCCAACATAGTTTGATGTGATTTTAATCTGATTATTATACTCTTGGTACATCTTGCAAGCTTGTAAAAGATACATTGCTGGCAGAAACATTTTCGTTACTGGGGAAACTTTTTGTTGTTGTTGATGTATGTGTTGCCTGCCATAAATACTCATCTGAAAGGCAAAGGTCATTTGGTAGCTGCTTAGCAGCTTTACTTTCTGAAATGAAACTCGAGTGTGTTGGATCTGCAGCAAAAAGCAGGCATTTAAAATAAATGAGGGAAGATCCATTTCCTAACAGGGCAGCTGCCAAATTATTTTCTAGTGTTTTTATTTATTTATTTATTTTATTACATCTTGGTGTTGTCTTTTGTTGTTTTTTTACGTTGTTTTCTTATTTTTCCTTCTAATGTTCAAGTTCCCATAAGAGATGCAGTAGTGATAGCTCTAGTAACCAAGCACCCTGTGTTTCTTTACAGGCTGCATAGTACAGCCTGTGGCATTGAAGAATGAACTCCCAGTGCCATGACCTTCTCCTGTGCCAGCTCAGGGGATTTATCTGCAGAGAAGCAGATGCAAATTTGGCCTTGTTTGATAGGCTAACCAGAACAATTTGGTAGCCAAGGGCAGACGGTAATCAAACCTTAACTTAGAAATTTCATTATGTACGCAGAAGTGATCCTGAAGATTGACTGAGATTCCAGTGTATGCTTGGTGTACAACCTAAAGGCACACTGAACAAAAAATCACTTCAGCCTTGAGACATATTCACTTTCCAGTCTACTTTTCTGAAGTCTACTTGTGTGGGTACCCATTTCTGCTATAGATTGCAGTATCTTTAGAAACCTCAGTAGCCTGTGTGACATGGTAAGTCAGACTATGTGATATAGCACAAAGTGCTCACTCTGAATGTCTGTTTTATTCAGGGCACCAGCTTATTTTTCTGTAGATCTGCTAAACAGGCTCAGTATAGGAGATATATATATATATATCTGTATACATATCCCAACAAATTAAAACAAAACAACAACCAAAAAAACAAACAAACCCAAAACAGCACAAAAAACCCCCAAACAAATAACAAAACAAAACAAGCAAAGATCAGAAGAGCATTACATCTGCCATTTAGAGCTATTTTTGTTGGAAAGTGTTTTTGCTAAGTTCAAAATTTTGGTCATGAAAACAGATGCCATCAACAGCAGTGACAGAACTGCCAGAGAATAGCAGCTCCTAGCCATAGGGCCAACCATCTACTCCTTCCAGCAGTGAGCAGCAAGTGGCCTGTGTTCAGAATCTGTAGTGCAGTGCAGTTCACTGCTAAGATTGCAGCTATTTCCTTTCCTGTTTAAAATGTAAGGTGCTGCCAAGTCTTACAATCAGACGTGATGAAAAAATAAGCAAACAAACCTTTTACTTCTCCTGGAAAGCACTGAAATATTTTCTGAAACAATATTGCCTTCAGCATATTTCTTATTGTTCTCAGATCCAGGACAGTATTTTGACCAAGATGTTCTGTTTATGCTGTTTTGATGGCATCTGGGATTGAAAAACAATAAGTAAACTTGCTCTGAAAACAGTTGAAAACTTTAAAATTACATCTAATCACTGGATAGTATGCAGTCATACTTCTTCTCTTAAAATGCTCATCTTTTCACAGGAAAGAAATGCGCTTCAAAGCCTCGAAATGCTTGTTAAATGGAGTAGTATTTTTTGGACCAGCCCTAGTCATGGCTGGTCACGCAGATCATCTCTAGCACACTAACACTAATAGGCAATTGTTGGTGCAGCTTGTGTGCTGTACACCTAAGCTGCTGACCGCAAAGGAAACTTTGCTGGTAGGTGACCTACTGTGACCCAAGCTGGCGTACTGAGGCTAATGGATAATTGGTGTCACCCAGCTGCTAGAACAATTCTAAATCTGGACTTTTTTCTCTGTGCCATATCTAATGAGCAGCACCAAGCTTTCTGGCTGTGTAAGGGAGTTCACCCCAACTGCAATTATTACTTTACAAAAAGAAAGTGGATGCCTGAGTCATAAAATGAAATTTTGTGACTGGGTGTGATTCATTTGCCCTAACTTCAGTCTAATGAAGGTTAAATGTTTGACTTTCTTCTACAGCCTTTGGAGAGCAGTAGTTGAATGTGCCAGTGATTCCACCTATTCTTTTCCATTGAATAGTGACCCAAGACCAAAGGCTTAAGCTGTCTGAGTGATGCTAGGTGAAACTGCTTGGACAACATGGCTTGTGAATTAAATCTGTTTCCCTGTTCTGGTGCAAAACAGTAGTCAGTTCTCTACAATGAAGCTAGTCAGAAAGTGGGTTTTCATCCTATTAACCCACATGCTTAGAAGATATAACATTATGCTGCTTGTATAAGCTCTTCACTGTCTGTATTAAACTATTTATCTGAGGCAACTTCATATTTTCTTTTAGGATAAACTGGAGATAATACAATGTGCTTGTTTTAATTTGCAAGGTTAACTGATCTAATTATCTGTGTTTGTTTAAATCCTTTTGAGCACTAGGCCTTTGCAGGTGGCTGCTTTGTTTTCTACCAACAGGAAATCTCTTAAAATGAGATGATATAGCTCAGTGGGTCTTCTTGTATAAAGAACTTCCTACTAATGTATGAATTTATTAAAGACAAAGATAAATAGAGGGCTTATTTACATTAAATAAATTCACAAGGAACTAATTTTTCCTTAAACTGAGAAGGCCAAATGACATCTACTTTTACTATGTTAAAGTATTATCCATATTCTACAAAGACATTGGACACCAACATGCTAGATCAGAGCTTCTGGCAGACATTTCTATTCTTGTGGGAAGCAAGTCTTTTAGTGCTTTTGCAAAGCATCTGAATTGTGAAAACTTTGAGACTCCAGTGGTGCAAGGAGCAGCATCACAGCACAAACCTTCTGTTTCCAGTTGAATGAGTGCAACCTTTGTGCTGCTCTGTTGCTATATGCCCAGTAATTTGAAGAGAAGAAACATGTGCTTCTACAGATGTCTAGATGACATTTAAGCAAAGCTGAAAGAATGGGGATATTTTTTTCTTCTCAATTTCTTAAACAGTGATGACAATATCCTCTTCTAGCTTTTACATGGTTTAATGAAACAGTAAGCCTAGTGGCTGAGTTCTCACCTTGTTTTCTTGCTTCCACACACCTGAGTTCTTCAGTACTGAAGAGACTCCTGCAATAGACATTCCACTTGCAAAAGGTGTTTTACTATCTGTTATGTAAACCATGTGGTTGCAAATTAGAATATGATACAGAGATCCAACTATCAAGCTGACAGAGTTAAGGTGCATGGAGTGCTATCTGGGAAGAACAGGGGCTTTTTAGCTCAGGTGCTGTGCGAATATGACCAGACTGCCTTTTGATCAGAGTAGGCTTATATCCATGCCTCTGCCCTGGGATCCCTTGATCTTTCATCACTGGCTTGAACAGAGTTAGTTTCTGCTTGTCTGCTCCTGACGCTGTGGAGTCAACCCAGGCACCCAAGATTTTGAAGGGCCGGTGCTTTTTATTTGTGCTGCAGAAGGCTTTTTTCTAGTAACTGTACACTGACTCTTAATACTCACCATATTAATGAATTACCATGTTGCTCCTATCAGCTCACATAGCCACCTTTGAGAAACAGATGGAGAACTCATTTGCCCTGTTTCCTGAGTGAGCATTTGCTCAGTGGCCTTGGCACATCCATCTTATCTTTTGGGAGCTTTGTTCACTTTAGCAGAGCAGGTATCTTGCTTCATTTAAGCACCGGCCAGTGATAAACAGGAGAGACAGGTGCTAATCTCCTTGGGTATGCCACTCCTCAGGGAAAGAGCCTATTTGATCATAGAAACGAATTGCTGATGGATCACTCTATTGATGCCACATCTCAACATAAAGGGAATTGGCACAAGCCCTTCCCTAGTTTGGGATATTTTTAAAGCTTGGCTGGCTGGAGCACTGCAGAATATGCTGCACTGAACAGTCATGTTTTGGCTAGCATGCAAAACAGCACTGGTTTCAGGCAAGATGTGTATGTGGAAGGACTTACTTTTGCTGATCCTGCTTACACTCCAGCCGGTCTTTTATAGGCTGTCAAAACACAGATCCAAACTCTCGAGTCTTTGCTTGGGTTATATGTAGTCTTTACTTGAGCAGAGCCTGCACTAAGTGAGCAAAATCTAAATAAGGCTGTCAAGGCTTTGACCTAGAGTATTTACTCACACGAGTCCCAGTGAGAATTGCAGACTTAATACTATGTTGCAAATGTAAGTGCTTCAGCGCGTTCTCCTGTGCTCTGACAAAGTTAATTGTCTAATCTTGACGCCAAATGCCCTGTACTTTTTTAAGAGGTTTATGCATCAGACTAATTATGTGCTGTTAATTTGGCTGCTAGCAGCTTTCTGCTTTTAACATCCATTGGCTTCAGAAACTGTACAGGGTGGCATTTTCATGTAACTAGTGAAAGGGCTGTGAACTGGATGCTGAAAGGCAAAGATGGCAAATACCAGTGGAATACACTGAAGGAGGAGGAAAGTGTTGATTCCTTCAACTTTTGCCCTGCTGGCCAAAAGCATGAGGATGAATGACCCACAAGTGCGCCGCACAGAGAAATTTTGCCAGCATGTAGATGATCTCTTAACATATGCAAGTGAAAATTACTATTTCTGGTAAGAATTTGCACGTGCAAAAAGAGGTATAAAGGAGCAACAGGGAGGCATAGGTTGGGACAAGCTAGTTCCATCAGCACACTTGAAATTTTAGTTGTTTTTAATGCATTAGAGGCACCTTTAAAATTATTGGCATTTAAGCATTTCAGCTTTGAAATGAGGCAGACTTATGAGTTATGTAAATTCTTGAGGACATACTAGTCTGTCGTAGTTGAGGTGCCTCCAAATCTGAGCAAAGCTCTTGCACAGCTTCTGGAGATGCAGACCTTCCAGTGCCTGCAACTGGCAGGGAGAAAAGGGTCTCTGCACAGGCTCTGCTTTTGTTCTCCCTATAGAAAGTGCTGTGGAAACATAGTCAGCTTTGTACCAGAGGGTTTTTACTGTACTGTTTCCCCAACATAGCAATATTTCAATGGTATAATTAAGAAATTACTGGGCACTTACATGAATTTCCTAAAATAAATAAAAGGTGGGGGACAAACTGTTGTGGTAGTCAGATTGGTATGACCATAATTTGTATGTGTTGGCAGGGGGGGATTTTCTGAGGTTTTACTGTGTTAAGATCACATTTCTCATCTCATTCCTATCTCAGGTGAAATGTATGTCAAAGATTTTAAGACGACATTAAACTAATATGATTCAATTAGTAGAGGAAGGTGCCTATCCAGTTGCTTTTATTTCAAAAGTGTTTAAGCAGATCAGAACATCTGTAATTGTTTCCGATTAGTAACTGCACAAATAGACATTAAGATTTTGCCAGGACAGTCTCTGACTTGTAACTTGGGAACTCGCAGGCTGTAGGCTGTCCCATCACATAACCCTGATGGGATGTTTAATTCTGAGTTTGGGAATGATGAATCCTGATCTTGAATTTCCAGCTGAAGTTCCCTGGGACTCAAAGTTGAGCTTCAAAACCAGTGTTGATCTCAGCATGATGCAGCTCTGAGGCAGCTGGTCTTTGTTATCAACCTCAGACCTTCAGACAGCAGGCCAAGACCTTTCTGAAACCCAAAGCAAATAAAAGAAAGCAGACTCCTCTGCAAAGAAAAGTGTGAAACCAATTTCTCACGAGCTCTTCTGACACTGTTGGGCCTGATTGTTAAAAGGATTTGTGACTGTGGAGTCTCTGATATGACTGCTCTTTATGTGGCAATTTCCCAGCTGGCATAGAAATCAGGCTGTCAACAGACCTGTTTTGATGAGAATTAGAAAACAAAACAAAACAAAACCCCAGGTGCCATTAGTAAGATATTAGGATCTCATATTTTTATTAAAATCCAGGGTCTAAGGGGTGAAGAATATCTTTTCACTGTCTGAGGTACTGTAATGTCTTAAATCTGATGAGTTACCACTAAGCATCTGTGAGCTATTTGGAGGCTGTAGGTGCAGCTTTACCTGAGCAGGGAGGTAAAATATATGCATATGTTGATGGATGCATAGCCAGTGAGCTTTTTTAAAGCAGCAGGTGCTGTATAAAGTTGGAAAGAACAAAATGAGGAGGCTTGGTTTCTGAAGAGAGCTCTGCTGGGCAGGTGAGAAGCATGAGCATGGAGGTGGCTGCTACCCCATGCTGAGAGGAAGAACAGAGAATAGCCTTCCAATGAGGACAGGGAGTAAGTAAGCCTGCTTGAGCCAAGCAGGAGACAGCAGGAGGAGGAAAGTTCACTGCCTGCTTAATTGCAGGGGGTGCCACAGTCCCACTGTGTACACAAAACCCTGTCAATAGCACTGAGGCACCAGCGTGTTAATTAATGATTTACTTACACTGACCCTTAACCCCGAAGCAAATAAGGGGGATTTGTTTTGCTTCTATTAACTCCTCGGCTTGCTGAGCAGAGGCTCTGTAGTCCTCAGCATCTCATGGCCACACAGGAGCTACGTGTGTCCTTTGTTGTGCGAGGGTGCAGCTTGTGACGGAAGGGAACTCAATTCTTGTTTCTCCTCTTTCTCCTCATCCCTTTTCCTCTGGAGCAGTAGCACCACCTCTTTGGCAGGAAGTGCTCCTGGGTGACACCAGGAGAAGGGAGTCAGGCTTGTTTTCAAGTCACGATTGAAGGGCAGATGTTTCCCTTGTTCCATCTATGTTCTTGCACAATCATATGTCCCTGTGGACTTTCATTGGTCCATGGGTCTCCCTGCCTGCTCACTCTATGTGAAATCAAAATCCGCTCTTTGTTTCCATGTGTTCACAGTCATCTCCTGTACCTCTCTACTTACTGAATGTGAACTGCCCAGATACTGTGCAAAAAGGCAAGCTTGAAACCGTATGTGTGCCTGCCATCCTGATCCTTGCTTTGAAATGGGCCTAGTGAGCATATAGGCAGGGTTGTAGGGTATGTGAGAAGGTTGGCGAATGGGAAAGGGTCACCACAGTTCCTCCCAAGCATCTTTTGAAGGCAGAAACTACGAAGTCTTAGGATAAACACTGAAAAGGAGAAGACAAACAGGGCAAGGGGACAGCTCATGGGGTTCAGCATGAGAGTAGGAGGCTCTATGCCTCCTTTTCCACACATTTAGCCTAAAACTATGAGTGGTGTAAGGGAAGTATGTACAACAGTGTCTCTGGAGCTGGACTTCATTTCTTAACAGTGGAGATAGAGACAGAAGTCCAGCCACCTGCTACAATTACCACACTTGGTTTCACCAAGTGGTTTCCAAAAGAGCCTGGAGTCTGACCTGTGACTGGCATCAAAGCCAGCTGTCAGCCATAGCAATGTCTTTCTGCATGACCCACAACCAAGCCTTGTAGCCCTACTCCCATCTCACGATTCAGGTGAAAATAAAGATATAAGTAAGTGTTGGGAAAGGAAGAGAAACAGAACCAACCTCCCCTTCCCCTGGGTAGTAGCAGGATAAATACATTACAGAATGTAAAGAGCTTGATACTATGGAAATAGGAACTCTATAAGTTACTTAGTTCACATACACACAACTCCCAGAGGGAGTAACTAGGGTTGTTTTGGATTTTTAGTATTATTGCTTCAGGCATTACACCTGAAAATGCCAGATGCACTTAAATCAAGTGTGGTGGTGTCACTGCATAGTAATAGTGTTTTATCAGGGGGATGGACTGGTCTGCTTTCTCTCAAGAGTGTTTGGGAGAGTATGATGCAGAGTGAATTGGAAGGCAGATGGGTTCCTCTCTACTGGAGGATTACATTTTTATTAAAGTAACCGGTTGTTGCTTCAGTGAAGGGCCAGTGGCAGCTGCTGTGATCAATAGAACTGTGCTTTTTATGTAAGATTTACTCTTGCTCATCCTAGTTTTGCCGAGAATGTTCAGTTTGCAATCGATAACAAACCATGATGACAAAGTAGCTCATTTCAATTGAATTTGATAACATTAAAAATGTAAAAAAAAAAAACCCATCAGCCAATATCCCTTCTACCTTTTTTTTTTTTTTTAGAATAAAGCTTTTTGATGAGAAAATTTGGTGCTGTTCTAACAACACAGCACGGTTAGAACAACTGCCTGCCTCACTCCTGCCAATGCTGGTCCAGGGTTAGCATGGCTGAATTCAGCATCTTGTAGCACTCTGTTTAGGCTGACCAGCAAACTGGGTTATGGATGTAATTTCCTAGGGCCTGGTATATACCAAGCACTAACCTGCGTAGCAACCTCCCTATATTGCTAAAACTTCCCTTCCAGAAGTAGAAGGCATCTTATTTTCAAATGAAAAATATTTCTAGAGGGAAGGGGAAAAAACCCCAAGTCGCACAACAACAGAAATCTCCCTTGGTTTCAGATGTTCTTCCTCTGTCCATATGGATTTTGTAATTTAAAATTGTTTCCTATAAGTTTTAGAAATACTTTGCAAGAGGAGCCTGATGGTGAGGGGTGAGGATTCCTGATGGTGAGCTGGGATGTGGTACCAGGGAGGTAAGCTCACCTGGTACACACTTCTCTTATCTGGAACCATGCTTCTTCTGGTTCTTGCTCTGAAGAGTTCAATCTGTAATTAGAAGAATGGCATTATGATAACTTAAAGCTCTAGAAGGTAACTGGTGCCATATTTCTTGTAATTTCGCATTTTCAAAGTCAGAACACACCAAGTAAATATCCCTCTGGCTCCTGAAATAGGCGATTATCTTTTATTCTGATTTGAAGAAATCCTGATGCAGGGACTAACTTCTGGAGACCAGCCAGCCCTTCTGATGCTGACTGGAGTGCAGTTGTGTTTGCTGGGTTTGTGCATTTTGGCTTGTTTAATTTCCTAAGAAGTTCCTTTCTTGGGCAAGGGAGTGAAAGGACCTCTTACTGTGCCAGGAAGCAGTATCATCCCCTGCCTGTTGTGGGTCAGGTCAGAGTGACACAGCATGGAAGGATCCTGCCAGTAACTTTCAACATCACAATAAATGTCTGCAGAATTCAATTTACCTGAGAAGTGTTCAGAGTTGTAGATCTGACTTTTTCTCCCCAGTCTGCTGAAGTTTCTGCATTCCCAGTACATGATGCATATTGGGGAGGGCAGTCCTTAGACAGTAGCTTCTAATTGCACTTTATTTTTTTTTTTGCTTTATCCTTGCATTCGAAAAGTTCTTTTACTCAGAATGTGTTTCCATCAGCAGGTACACACATTTTTAACATCACAGACAGGCAGAAAGAGATGCGTGTGCTTTCAGAAGTATCAAGCACTCCCTCATAGGTGAATGCATCAGGTTGAGTATCTTCGCAAAACAGGTAGGTCCCTCCTCTGAAAGCTTCCCAACGAGGGGCTGCAAAAGCAGAATAAGATGAAGGAGGATGGGGTGAATTACGTAAAGATGCGAACCACTGTGCTACCTGCAGTCAGTATGGGAGCAGCACATTCTTCCAGTGAGCTTAAAGGTGGATGGAGCTGAAGTCTGACAAATGAGCTTGGAGACCTTGCACTGTGCATGGAGAAGGGGGAAAGGCAGGATGAAGTGACTGTAGGCCGAGCCTACAGACGGACTTTGCGCTGGTTGCTAGGCAAAGGCAACTCATGCCTGAGCCAGCAATCCCTAGCCTCTTCCGAGGAGCACAAGGGCTGGAGATGAAGGTTGCTGCTATTCCAGTGTCAAGGAGCAGTGCTTTCTTTTGTTAAGAGCATGGTCCCGCTTTATTTGTTTCCCCTCCAGCTGCTGGGCACTGGTGGCAAGGTTAACTCTGCCATGCTTGGAGAGAATTCCTCACTGCGCCCTGCTTCACATCTTTTGTTTTCTTCTGTTATAATTTCATAACCTCAGCAACAAACTTCTCCCCGTTCTCCCTCCTCATTCCCCCTCTCCCCTCCTCCCCTTACTCCAGTGGTTTATGAGTTTTGTGCTCTGTGGCCTATTAAGGTTCAGTTCTCAGCCAGTAAAAATGAGGAATTGGTTCCTGCCATTCTACGCAAGGAGTTTTAATGCACTTGGTCGCCTGGAAGCCTAAATGCAATAGTTTTGTATCGGTGATAGTTGTGTAACATAAAGCCTTAATAAAGGTTTATAAGGGAAGGGATATGAAATGGAGCGCATGGAGTCCAGCTATGTGTGCAGCTCTGTTGGGATGTTAAACAAGGAAGAATGTTTTTGCAGAGGAGCTGGGGAACTGCAATGTGCATGAATACTCACTGCTGTGACCCCCTCTATTCCCAGCAGTATTGCCTTCTCCCTGAAGGAAAAAAACTCCCTGTCCTCTGGACTGCACTGGCTTGAAGAGTGACAGTTGTATTAGTTGGGTGGGTTTCCAGGGAGGATGTATTTGCTTCATCCTGAAGCTGGAGAAAGTCCTCTGTTGCTCATGTCCCCAGAGTACCAGCGGAACCACTTGCCTGTGCAGGTTCTCCTCAGACATGTGCATTCAGGGAAGGTGCCTGTGCGTGGAGCAAGCAACTAGAAAGACGCTTTCTCTCTCTCCACCTAACTCAAGGACTCCCTTGGGCTGACAAGTTGGCTTTTGTTTCCACTTCATCTTTTGCTTGACCTTTTGGCTGTGATCCTGGAAAAGCCGCTTTCTGTCACCTCTTTTTGCCATCTTACCTCTTTGGGTTGTAAGCTCTAAAAGATGCTGTCTGCCTCTGTGCAGCGCCTAGCACAATCTTTCTTCAGTGGTCAGTGAGGCATTTAACACACATATTTAATAGTCTTGAGGGACTTTGATGGGAAATACAAAGCCAGCCTCAAACCTATCTCTAGTCTTTTTTCCTGTTTCAGGGGTGCTGGCACGTGCAGTTATAACTGGCTTGCCTCTATCAACTGACTGCACACAACCATTTTATGAGTTTTTCCATCAAAAGTCTTGAAAGTAGATTCATGGGAATGCATATAATAGGGTTAGAGGGGTGCCCTTCAGCTTCCTTATGGTATGTATACCTGAAGGTATTTTTTGTGATTTTTTTCTTTAGCAAAATATCAAACCTTTTTCTCTTCATTTTATTGAAATGCCTCATAAACATAAGCTTTTAAAGGAGTAGAGATTATAGGGATTTGACATATTGAGGTTTGAGGTTTTTAACCCCAGATCTTTAAACAAATGGAAACAAAAACATAAGAATGTATTTTCTTCCCAGACTTCTGTTCTTGGTACTTTAAAGCTTATATTTCCATTTAAGATTTAAGGGGGAAAAGGGGCACAGAAATTTATTTTACTGTTTCTGGTTTTTTTTCTCTTCTGATCTCTAGAGCCAGTCCCTGTCCCAGCCACTCCCAAATTCAAATCTTGTTGTGGCTTTAGTTTTCCTGAAAAGGAAGAGACACAAGTATCTTACTTGAAAGACGCAAGGAAAATTTTTTATAATCTTGAAGAAAGTTTATTGTCTGATTCTAAGGTTGATATTTTTTCCCTGGATATTTTTTTTTCAAACATTTGACAACTTCAGAAATTTAAATTCAGATCTAATTATAACTGCTTTTATTGTCAGTTTTTAATATACACATTTTCAGGCTTAGATTGTAAACCCAATAATGTTTAAATGTGCATATGGTGATTTTATTTATTTTTTAGTAGGGTAGGTGAAATATCTTGAGAATGTTTCATAAAGAATCTCAATTATCACCAGTCTAGTTCTTAATATTGCAAGAAAAATGCAAGAAGAGTTTAACCAAGAAAGACAGTGAACTGTCTTAGGTGATTAGAAACGGTACTTCTGTAAGGCGTGAATTCCCCATAAATGTATTAAAGGATATTAACCATAAAGCCTAAAAATGATGGATGAATATTGCAATGAACTTTTTCATTGCTGATCAGGTTAATAGATGGGGTGAAGAGGAAGGCTAGTATGAGGGCTTCTAGAGGTCCTCAGGAGTTATTGCAGAGGACAAAAAGTAGAGAGATGAAATAGAGAAAATAGATATGGATAATAACTGTGCTTCTGGACAGGTGCAGTTTTCTCTTGTGCTACAGAGGTGACAGAGTAATAGCAAGTGATAACTAAAATGGTGTTTCAGTAATTGCAAAGTCTTGGTACATGCCTTAGCATCCTGCTGCTGTCCTTGGGTTTCTCTGATGGGAGGGCGAAGTAGTCTTAAATTGAATATACTTGTCTAACGCTCAAACTCATGAAAAGAACCTGGTTTATTGTGAATGCTGATAGGCTGCCTCATGTGCTGTCCATGTGCAACTAGCACAGGACAGTTTTAGCTCATCTAGCTTCATCTTTAGAGCTTCCATAAATTACACAACTTGCCTCACTGGGTTTCTCCTTATTGAGGTCAATGTCCAAAAAAATTTCAGCCATTCATTGACAATTTTTCTCTGATGGATGTGTTTCTTTGGTTTGCCATACACAATGCCACCAGGAAACCGTACCACAGATTGGAATGTATTTTAGTAGAAAGGATGGTGACCTTAAATACCGTGCCTGCATTCACTTCTACTCCTTCAGCAAACTTCCTGTTTGACCTTGAGTAAATCACTTAGGGTTACATTCAGAAAAGTATTTTAGATGTGTAGCTCGTATTGAAATCAATGTGGATCAATTGTAGATATGAGCTCTCGTTCCCTTTTTGCTTCATTTCCGTGTATGTAAAGGAGTGAGAACAGCAACCTCTACATCCCAAAGCAAGAGGACAAAGTACATTAAATACTGAAAGCAGCTCAAATGCCATGGAGATGTCAAAGCATATAAGTAACAAGTTGCAAATGGTTCAGACTCAAATACCAGCAGGAAGAACAACTTCAGCATTGGAAGTAAGTCATCAGGGTATCTGCAAGGGGAAAAAAAAAGTGCTTGAAAGAATCCCCTGAACAAATTAAATCTTGAGGCCTAAAGACAAAGGGAGAGAGAATTAATTTTTCTACAGATATGAAATGTTCTGAATCAGATAAGTCTTGTCATTAGAAAAGGCACTAAGCAGCAAACGTCTGGATAATACTGCCAGCTCCAAGCTTCTCTTGGAGCCTCTAAATACATTAAATCCATAAAACTAAATGAAAGCAGCTGCAGTTTTATAGAAATAAAAGGCTCTCATATTAAAAAGCTGAGAGCTTATGAAATGAAAGAAAAAAATAATAATAAAATTTAAGGGGAGGGGGTGGAGGAGAGAGAAAAGTGGAAGTTAGAAACATAGGTTCCTAGGAAGGGATGATGCAAAAAGCTCTAAGTTAATATGTGAGAAGCCTTCAGAGACAAAATAACACACATTCAGTGCTCAGTAAAAAAGAATAATAATTTTTTTCTTTTTTTTTTTTTTTATTTTAAACAGAGGTTTTAATATTAAAATGTCATTTTGCAATGAAACCTTTCAGAGCATTGTGGCCTCTGAAATTTGGGGGGAGGCCCAGAGCGATTATGCCTTTTTTCATTTCTGCTTCATTATTCATCCCCTTTTTCAAGTTACAGAAAAAAAAAAAAAAAAAATAAGTCTTTTTGTCCCCCTTTTATGTAAACTCATCAATGCATAGAGATAGCCAAGTATGTTTTGTGAGAAATTTCGCTGTTTCTTCTCCTTGTGGGAAATAGAAACAATGTTTCTGTCCAGCAGTAATTCCTCGTGTCTTATGCATCCTTGAGGTTCTGAGAAGAGAATGAAACTGGAGGTGGGGGAATAGTGCATATAAAAATAACTTTCATTTGTATGCAAATATGCCTTCATTAGGATTTTCAGTTCTTCTTTCTTAGACGTATTACAGTAGTTTTTGGAGGCCTGCTGCACAAACACATGAATTCTGCATCACTAGCATCCTTTTGTGCAAGAATGAAGTGAGGCTGTTGAGCCACATTAGCATGATTTAAGCAAAACTGCCATTGACGTGCTCACTTGTGGTATGTTTGTAGGCTCTTGTAGAGCTGTTGTAGGAGACTGATCTTTCCCAATCTCTGATATCTGAAAGTCCATGCCTAAGTGGGCTCTTCTAGGGGACAATTTTGTAACCAGGAAAGGGACAGACACCTTCAGAAACATGTTCTCTTTGTGCCTTTTCTTCTTCATTGCCTATAAGAAAAAGCTAGGTTGACTAACTCAGACTTGAGGTCAAAGTTCAGATAATTGACTCCCATTCTGTGCATCCTAAATGTACTGAAACCACCCTCAGCAGCTGGATGCTTACCACTGTAGTGGCACACCATGGTGCTGATTTTTGCTATCTTTTCAGTAAAATATGTATGTGATCCAGAAGAACTCAAGTAGTCTTAGTGTGTGATGTTTTATACATGTGATATTCTCATGTCTGGGATATTTTTTTCATTTTTAAGACGTGGGAAGGAAGGAAGGGGAAGCTTGTTGAGCATCTTATTCATAAGAATAATTGTGCAAAACGGTTGAAGGAAAAGCAAATAATTATTTGATTCTGACAAAGGGAAAGGCAAGAGGTTTGCTTTGTGGCTTCCTTTCTAGGTCTCTGCTCCAGAGGGGTTTGTCCCTACTATTTAGTATTTTCTTAGCAATCTGCTGCTGAAATAAACAGTCCAAATGGCTTCTTGTGTTTTCCTGAATCAGATCCGTAACTATTTGGTTTTTGGTTTATTTTTTTTTGTTCCTAGTTCTGAATGTTTTCTAATGCTATTGCAGTGAATGGCAGAATTTATTCACAAAAGCTGTGAGACATAGATGAATGCATATTAAACCAGCTGCCCTTAAGCACAGAATATGGACTTGTAGTTAGAACAGGCTTAAGTTCCCCCACTGCCTGTGTCACTGGTTTGATACAAGATGATGTGTGAAATGGGTAACATGCTTCTCCCATCAGTCTTCTTACTTGAATAATAGCAGTAAAAGATGTTACCTCTGATGATTTTGTGCATCAGACATATTGATGTTAACGATGCCCTACAGATGTTGAAGAATAATGATGATAATCCTTTGAGAACTTAGGCTGGATTCTGGTTCGCAGCAAAAAAAGTATTTTAAGTGCCAACATCTTTTAAATTCCTGTATCATTTTACTTTTGCCTTGTTCTGATGTGTTAGTCCTGTGGAGCAGTGCTTTTCCAAGCCTTTTTGCCTTGGCAGGAAGACACAAAGGCCAACAAAAGTTGTGTGATTTATTCTAATTTTCCTTACAACCTCTCTCTTGATATGCTGAAACTCCAAGAGGGCAAACGTTCCCATCCAGGAAGGCAAAGCTTGTCAGACATTACCATGACAACCTGAGTGTAATTAAAACCTGCTTCAGCTGCTAACAGCTGTGTGCATTTTATTTGTCTTGAAGATTTTTATATATACACACATAGATAAATATATATCTATATAGAAGTGTACTGTAAGGATATCTGCATGTATCTAGCTGTACATAAACACACACCTAAATTGCTGCCCCTAGGTACATCCATAGTGAGTTAGATATGGCAATATGCGAAGTCCTTGCTATTCTGAAGAATGCTGAAGCACAGGAGCTTCTCTATTGCCTTTCCTTTCACAACCATCCATTTTAATGAAGTGTGGACAAAAACATCCGTAGCCAGAAAAGGAACCCCTGTTCCAGGGTTAGACTTTCCAGCATCTTTTGAGGTTAAGGATGGAGACTAATTTTTCTTCCTATTAAGGAGGAAATAAGAGCTGTTTCCAAGTGTTAAATGTCTCTTGCAAATGCATTGAGTTCTGAAATAAGTCACTTAACCTTTAGGTTACTCTTCCTGCTAGCAGCCATCCTCACATACACATTGCTTCTGGACTCAGAATAGTAAGTGTGTACTGTAGTGGGTCTTGACAGAGTGGTCCTTGGAGTGTCGCTGCTTGGAGTGCCTTGAGGCTGGATGTGGACCTTTTGCATCTCAAAGCAAAGTCAGAGCTGCTCTGCCTAGTAAAGAGCCAGGGTCCTTTGTGCAGTGGACAGGAGCGCTCATAAATTACTGCAGATGGTGAGTTCACTGGACAGGGAATGGAAGCTGGGTGACTAGATACTCAGGTGACTCAAATATAGGTGTCAGTCTGTGGCTGATATCCTTTGGTAGTAAACAGGGACAGGACCCTTTTGAGAACTATTCAGAGCAGATGTGTTTGCTGTCAGCTTTGAAATCACTCTTTTGCACTAACTGGTTTTCTCTGCCTGCTGGAGCAGTTGCACTGTGTCTGCTGGAATGGTGTGAAGACCTTTCATTGTGTCCATGCGTGTTACAGAAATAGCACTTAATAATGCTTTGGTTTAGTTGGTTGTGCTTAAAGTAAACATGTTTGCTGCAAGGTTGACTGTTAAAGAACGTGGGGTTTTGTGAGATACCACACATAACTTGTCTGAGGCTGTGAATATACTAGACACCCACACAAGTTTAGTTACACATCATTTCTACAAAAGGAGTTTAACTCTTTGTTAGTTAGTTAGTTTGCCTGTAGTAATGCAGTGAAGCACAGAAAGCATCATAATATCATTCTTACCTGATATTTGTATAAAGTGCCACAGATGACTCTTGTTTTGGTAGGAAACAATGCTCAAGGGCTTAAGCCTCCCATTTGTGGGAAAAAGAAGAAACATAAGGAGTTAAAAATGAAGATCTGCTCTTGGGGAATATGATTCACAAAAATAAATGCAGTGTAATGAAGGCAACAGAGGTATTCAAAAGACAGTAAGCTGTGGACATGTCTTCTAAAAGCTGAACTTTTTTTAATGGCCTCTAGGTTTGCACCTGCCATATACCATACAAATGTGGATGTCCAGAGAGTGTTTGGCTGGCCTTTGGGTTGTTTGTGTTTTTTGGTTGTTTTTTTGTTTTTTTTGTTTTTTTTGTTTTTTTTAATTTATTTGAAATTATAATAATCTGTGCTGGTGAATACAGCTGTGTTCTCCTGCTCTTTCCCTTTGTGTGTATAAAATTATAGGTGCCAAGGGACCCTGTGAACTTTCTGGTTTGGGAAAGAATCTCATTGTGATCTGCATTTTTGGGAATGCAAAATTTCCCCAGAGTAAGTGAACGGGGTTATGTCTCTGAAGGTTTTTTGCCTGGGGACAGGGTAGTTGGAGGCTGCAGGCAGATAAACCAGCAGTGTGTGATTCTGGCCATAAGGTCTGGTGTCTAGGACACAATTCTCAGAGGTCAGATAATCCTCTGCAGCTCTGTTTCAGACTGCTTGGCTGCTGAAAAGCAAGTTACCTGGAATCGCTTTGCCTGAAATTAGTTATTTCAATCCTGCACTCTCTACTGGTCTCCTTGGTTCCTGTTTCCATTGTAAATGATCATGTCAGGAGAACCATTCTTTCTATAGGAAGATATTTTGGGGTGATCATAAGATTTGCAAGGAATATGTTAGGCACTCCGATTAAAAGATGCTTAATAATCCACTGAGAATGCGCTGAATCTATGTGCATGCATGTGCATACATGCAGAATCATTAGAAACTTGGTATTGTGTTCAGGCTTTCATGTGACAGTGCCCACATTCTGGGTGCAAGTATCCTACACTGAGCACTGACAACAGTCTAGCTAAAGCTACAAGCTAAATTTGAGAACAGTGTGCCACAAATCAGCCTAAATCCAAAGAAACTAAAACCACCCAAATGTCATTATGTACCTCTAGCAATGGTCTGAAGGACTCCTTAGAGATAAATTTGCTCAGCATTTCCTTGTATTTCTATAAAGTATTGAAAAAAAAATAAAAAAACAAACTACCAAATGGAATTTCCTGGAGTTATTTAAGGGAAAAAAAAAGTAGAATGGTGGGAAGACTGGGGTGACCTGGGGTAGGAAATCCCTGTGGAGGATGGAGATCGCTGTTAGAGTGATTTGTTTCATTTGTGTGTGTATAGTCAATGTACTGCGCCCCAAAAAAACCCCAAAACAAACAACCCAAACAAGCAGCAAAACCAAAATCAGGTTATAAAAACAGGGCTAATTTTTGTTCAAATAATTCCAAACTCAAAATACAAAGAGTAATTTTCATGTCCAGCTTTTACATCTGAATATCACCAATTCCTAATTTCAAGTTCGCATATACTTTATCAGACAGGAAAATCCACCGCTGAATGAAAGAAGAAGAAATAATAAACTAGCAATTGGGATCATATACCAAGATTAGCTTCCTACATAGCTGCAATGCCTTGAGTCATTTACTTAGGATGGGGATATACCCAGTTATATCCAAGTTTATTTTGTCTTGATAGATATGTATGATGCACTTAAATCCCTCACTGATGTTTTTATAGCTGGGTAGCCATTTTGTGAACTGTAAAGCAAATACCCTTAAAGGAAAACATCAGCAACACTACTTTTTGTGTCCAATTTTTTGCTTTTATGCCACCATTGTCCTGCCCCGCAAGAGATGACACCATCAGGAAGGTGTTTCAATGGCAGGTTGTGCGGAAAGACAGGGGAAGGTAGGGATGGGATGTGCAAGGGAGAGAGAGGTCAAATATTTGCAGAACTAGGTCACATTTTCCAAGCTTAACTTCTGGATAGTAATCACAAAGAAAAGCTTCGTCCTTCAGGAACGAGAATGTGCCCTGAATAAGGAGAGAAGTCAGTAAGAAAATGAAAAACATGCTCATCACACAGTCAAAGGACCTACTTGGAACTGGAAGAATCAGCAGTTTAAATGTGCCTTTGGACTGTAAATAGACCCAAACCCCTATCTACCAGTCAAACAGACTCCAGTCCTTTTTTAACATGAGGTTTGCTTTAATTACGAAAGCATTATCATTTATCATCGCACTCTAATCCCTAACCATGCACCTCTTTAGCCTCTCTTATCCAGTAACTTTACTTAGCCTGTCTTAACTGATATAAATCTATATCTCCATATCAAACATATTCATGAACCTCTGTCAAAAAAAAAAAGGGGGGGAGGGGGAAGCAAAACCCCTCAGCCCCCTCAAGTGCAGGCTTTAGCTGTTAGCCCTGCGTCTGTGTTTTTAATGCTCAGTCTTACTTTGTTGCTGCAGCTACAGCTCACCAAAGATGCCTCCATGTGACAGTAATGGGCAGCCTCCCTGCCAGTCTTGCGCGCTAGGCCATCAATCTCTTTTTTTCATTGTGTAGGTGTTTGGTGTCACGGTGCTTTACGCATCTCCTCAGTTGCTGCTGAAGCTGCCTGAGGTCTGCCGTGATGGATCAGGGTTTTGATGTTGGTTTGCCTGTCTGTACATTTCGCTAATTAGAATAACAAAACTGGTAGCAAATCTTCAGGCATCAGCCATGCATTGCATCAATTAAAAACATCAAAAACAAAATCTCTCCTGGTTCCTCTCCTTTCCACTTGATCTTTTACTCCATGGGATGGTGTAACTGTTTCCCTAAGTCCTTCTCCTAATTACTGTGTTCCTTCTTTTCTCTGTGAGCTTCCTTGCAGCCCCAGTTCTCTCCTGACATTTTATTTGCTTGCCCTTTCTTTCACTGCTAAGGGACACCACTACTCTAATAAGGGAAAACAAGCATTTGCTGAGCTTACGTATCTGAAAGAAATGTGAGAGTTCTAACTAATTTTGTCTTCTTGTTTAATTTGATACTGACTTTGTATTCTCTTTAAAGTACCAATTTTTGTAGCATTTCTTCCAAAGGATACATAGGTATTGTTATCAGTTTCATGCAAGGTAATTGGGACATAGAAGTTTCAGTTAGGTGAGCTCATATGTTCTATTGAACAAACTCTAAGCCACTGTGCAAGTAGGCTTATATCCTAGGTCATTGACCAAACATGATTTTACAGAATTTGGATTAAAAAACTTATGAATATAAATTTTGAATTAAAGTCTGAACTCTGCAAATCTAAACTCAATTCTCATGTCTAACAGATGTAGAAATGCAAAATACTTAAAGGAAGCCCAAGACACTGCCCTAAATTTCTTCTTAGGCCGTTTAGTATGTACAAAACAGAAAGCAGAGGGAGATGTCTCACTCTGAAGATGATACTGTGTGCAGTCTGAAAAATGGGATCATGATATAAAGAGGCTACTTCCGTACTTACGTAATTTCTCTATGCCTTTCTAATGTAATTGTTTATTTTTCTTAGATTAATGCAAAAATAGAAAGAGTGTATTGAATATTTCAGGGGTTCCATAATACACACTGTAGCTATTTTGGTCTTGTCACCTCAATTTGTCCAGCCTGAATTCTACTGTGACACATGGTGAGGAAAAAAAAGAAGTCTTCAGTAGGATTCAACACCCAGTGTGCAGGCATGAATATAATCCCACACACCTCCCAGCGTGTGATGACCCAAAATTCAGACCATCGTTATTTTGTCTTTTTTAGCGCCTTGTTTAGTATATCTTTTGATTATACTTTGTGCATGAGTTTATGCTCTTGCCAATGCAAACTGGAATGGAAAATCTCATGCTAGAGGCCACTGCCTCCCCAATCATCATCTCCTTTTTTGCTGACTTAGGCAGTTCAGAGAAGCCTCTCAAACACCAGGATGTTTCTGAACCTGAACTCTGAGCATTTTGTGCCTCTCTTTTCAGTCTCCTTGCTCTTCTTTCACAATGTTTGTTTGCTTAGCACCACCTTAAAAACCTACATCCATTTCTTTTTAAATCTCCCTGTCCAATGATAGTGATGCCCCTACTTTCTTTCCCTCCTTCCTCTCCCTGTCTTTATTTGTGCATACTCAGAGCTGCTGTTTGGGGAGTGACTTGTACCAAGGCAAACTGCATTTAATTCAAGTCACTCCTTAGACCTACAGAGCTGCCTCCCTGCTGCTCAGCATATGTTATGCATCCCCTCTCGGTGCCTGGTCCGTCCGCCTTGGCAATTTAATTCAGGTTGCACAGCGTCATGCTTGGAGTCTCCAGTTTAGTCTCAAGCGTCAGCCAAGATGGCCGCTGTCATATTCACTTAAACATCCCATGTAGATGAGCCCTTCATATGACAGGAGAAAAGATCTGGTGGGTCAAAACCAGCACAGACCAGGAGACACAGCATTTCCTGTTTCTAACTGAGCTATCCTGACATTTCTGACTGGGCTTCAATGCCTCAAAGGACTGACTGCAACATGCACTTTCATGATGTGTGTGTCTCTCTTTTGAATGAATTATTTCTCTTCAAAGAAGTGGTGGGGTTTTGATTTATCGGCACATGGTACTTGCAGTCAGCTCAAAGTAGAGCTCTGTCCTGAAAATTTTGGAGAATGTGTTGTTCCGAATATCTGGAAGACAAGCAAAACCCCCAAAGTATTGCAGGCCCTATAAACAAAGCAGTAGGAAACAGAAAAAGCAAAATATGAGCAGTGTTAGTGTATCTGATCATGTGGCGCAGGATGCCTGCACTGCTTTGATTAAATCAACCCAAACTTACTGTCTAGAAGAAGGAGAAAAGAAGCAGTGGGGGAAAAGGGAAGACAGAGGATGAAGGAGGATGGGGAACAGGGGGAAAGAAAGAAAAAGAAAAATCAATCGAAGCTAAGGGAGATTTTGTTTGCCAAGTTTCCAGCTGCTGCTCAGACTGAATTTTTATGGCCAAGTTATAAACCTTTGAAAATAGGAGTTTCTAATGGAAATGCTGACGGACCCTTTATATGGTGACATTAACACTGGCCGCTCTGCAATTGTCCTTGCCTGCTTTTATTTATTTTCCGCTCCTTGTCCTTAAGGTCCTATCACACTTACAGCAATCCCGATGAGGAAGCGAAGGGAGTGAGGTCAAAATGCTTTAGAAACAGGAACTCTTTCTAAGCTGGTGAAGCAGGTTTGGGAAGGGTTATTTGACTGTGGCAGGGGGACAGGACAGGATACATACTAAAAGTTAATGTACCCTCCCACCTGTGGTAATGTAAAATAGTCTTCAAGCTCTCAATATATATTACTTTCTTTGTCTCTTCTTTTTCTTTTCCTTCCTACCCCCACTAGCTAAATGTGTTGTGATTCGTGTTCCTCGCAGGAAATTAATGAGGGAATTTTTTAAGCTAATGACAAAAGTTATTTTGAGAGGAGGGGAAGAAAGTGAACTATATGTTGCATTTTCATTATGGTATTTTGTGTGTTTTTTGAATTGTCAGATCTCTTTCTCAGCTGAAATGAAAGTGGTCTAGTCAGGGAAAACCAGTCTTTCCTCCATGTTTATTTAGAGACCTGAATATATTACTATGGACTTTGGAGTTAGTCAGGAATTTTAAATTTCCTTGTATCTGAATGGCCTTAAAATAAGTCTCAAGCTGTATTACTGAAGGAGGTATCCACCTCCGGGCTGCTGAAATAGACGTGGTTTGGAATATGACCTGGTCCATATTTGCTGCCACAAGATCTTCTTTCATGTGTGCAGGCTGGGACATGAAGAATTCAGTGAAATGCAGAAAACACAGTGAGCTCTGGATGGAGCCAACAAAGGGATTCACAGCACTGGGGACACTTAGGGATCTGGAACTCCCTGGCAGGAAAGGGAGAAGAGGACGTGCAAGAAGGGAAATGAGTCAGTCTTGGCCCCCTCATCACCTTTTTCTGCCCTTTGACTTGATGGACAAAAAAAGAAAGTTCATACACTACCTGAGATTGAGCCTTCTTGGAGAAGCTAAGCACAAAAAAGGTCTTTTTTAACTAGAGAGGGTACACCAGTGTTTTAGAAGCAATGAGAAACTGGGACATCACATTTGTGAGGGAAGGTTTCTTTACAAACTTCAGGTCTTATGTGACTTCCTTACATGTAAAGACTTCCCTGCTGTGGTGGGTGGTCCCACAGTGAGAATAAATGTCTAGTTGAAGGATGAGTGCATGTAGCATCTCTAAACATTCTCACTGAGAAAGTATATAACACCTTCTGATGGATACTTCTCTCAGGAAAGGGAAGCAGCGTGTTTGCCTGGTGGCGTGACCCTTTGAAATCTGTGTGTCTGAACTTCAGGTCTGTGCCCTGACTGGGGCTGTATGCACCTGCAGAGCATTTGGCCATCACTGGATTTAATAGATCTCAGTCATGCTTCCCTGCACTCCCCAGAAGGTGGAAGTCAAATACATGCCGCATGCTTCAGTGCTTCTCAAACACATGTTTAGCATCTTAACTTTATTTCTTGGTTTCCATTTTGATGGTACACAAAGGGTTTGATGTTTTCATTGTTATACACAGTAGCTTAATTTTTTTCCTTGTAGCCTCTGGGCTGTTGCACCACTGTTATGAGATCCCTCCTAGGAACAGCAAGGCAAAAATGTTCTTATTATGTGCTTGGGTTTACCTTTTCTGTTTTTTCTCCCTTCCCCCTCTGCTCCCCCCACAGTTTCTCTTGCTTCTCTAGTTTTAATTAGCCTTGCTTTTCCAATTAACATCCTAGTCTGCTGCAATGAGGCCAAAGGAGGGAACCAAAAAGGCATGGCAAGAGCCCCCTTTTCTGAGAAAGACTCGTGGCTGAGGCTTGGAGACTGGTTTTTCCCAAGGTGGAGATGCATTGACTGATTCTTAATAAAAGGAGAATTTGGGGCCCAGCGGCACTGTGGGTTTGTAACGGGCATTGTTCCTTGAAAATATTAAGCTTGGTAGGAAGTATGCTCCCCCTTGGCCTCTCCTAGTCTGAAGTACTGATATGGAAACTATCATCACATTTGGACCCCTTGCAACCTGTCCCTAGGTGGTAATGCTTTATGAATAGCGCTGAGCAAGCAAAAAGAAGAAAGGAAGTGAAAAAGAGAAAATATTAGAAGAAAAGCCTTTTGGCTTGTCCCACAGCACAATCATCTTGGCATTTTCAATGCACTATAAAACTATTATAATCTAGGGATGGACAAATTCCTTAATTGGGACTTAGAGAATTTTTCAAATATTTGCAGAAAGTTTCAGACTGCCATTTAGTGGTGTCACCTAATATGATACATTTATTCTCCATAGGCTAGCACCAGCTTTAGATGAAAGGAGTCTGAATTCACCTCCTTGTGGCCCCTCTCTTGGATATGTCCAGGAAATGGAGGGATGCAGACATTGCTGCAGCATAGTCCCCTTGCCTCTTGCTTCCCAAACAACTGGTTCTACTGATGCCAGACCTTGGATAATGGTCCCATCCTTTCACAATTCGCCACAGCAGGTCACAGCTGGCGGAAAAGGGGTCTGCATCAGGCTTGTTCCCTGGAGTGAAGCATAGGGAGACAGTGATGGTGGCTTCCAGCTTTCCTTTCTTTGTCCAGCCTGCACTCCCTTGCTGCAGCAGTACAGCTTTCTCAGGAATATGGAGAACTGGGGTTAGATATGGAATCATAAATTCCTTATCCTAATGCGGCTTAGCAAGAACAAAAGCTACTAGTGGCTGCTTTTCAGAATAGAATTGTGGGCAGAAATCATGTACATGCATGTTCGTACTCAGGCTGGGTATGTTTATGTGCGTGCCCTACTTCTAGGTAAAGAAAGAGTATCCTGAAAAAGTATCTCTTTCTAGAGAACGTTTTTGGTCTGATACAGACAACATCTACTTATTGGCTCAACTAAAGTGGTGAAAAATGTCTTTGATCAGGATAGAGAATCTACCTAAATAAATACAAATTGACATTGTAGGAATCATTTTTCCACTGGTGCTCCTGGGCAGTCTGAACTGTCACAGCTTTAACTTTTTCTCTCTGTCTCTGCTCATTTTGCTAGCTGTGATCATACATCTTAAATTCCATTCAGATTTCTTTCCTCTGAGAAAATGAGACATTTGCTAGAAATACAAAAAGATGTAGCCAATAGGTAAAGTACCCAGGGATTTCACACTTAACTGGAGTGCACTGAATAATTACAACAATGTGTGTCTCATTGCTTTGCCCAGCCCACCAAGAAATTAACAAGTCTTTCCCCTCTAGAGATAAAAATCTTAGTTTGATCTGTCAAGAATATACTTTTGTTGCTGTTGCAATATAATTGTCAATGTGGGGGAGGAAGGGGGAAGTCTTACTCAATGTAATGGATTTTAAATCTGAATCTTTGATCGCATCATCTTCTGCTGAGATTTTTTTTTCCTTTGTTACTTCTAACAATTTTAATTTTCCCTCTTCCCACTAGGATGGCACAGCTATAGTCACACTTCCAGAACAGCTCTGCATTAGACCCTGAATTCAGCCCTGGAAGGGTTATTATTAATAGTGATGTTTCTCAGTAAACTCACCTCCCAAGGTTGTTCTAGCCAAGATTGTTTAGAAAACTCCACTGGGATACTTGTAAGGGACACCTTGGGTCTAATGTACTAGCATTTAATGGACAAATCTATTTAGGTCCCTGTGTTAATATAAAACTGTTTTGTTAGTTGTGAAGCAGGAACAAAGCACTACTAATAACAGCTGTGAAACAGAGCTAATTTGGGCATCAGCGGCCACCTGAATACTGGAAATTCAGGGCACTCTTAAAGACTCTCTGTTCTTGATGAGGAAAATTAGATTGATGTATATTTCATTATTAAAACAGAAATGGTAGCTTCCCTTTTTTTTTTTTTTCACTTCTTTAAAAGCAAAAATTAAATTCTGCTTTAGAGAAGAGCACAAGTTGGCAGTGAGGGAGACATATATTCCCTGCTTTTCCATGACTTTTTTCAGAAGGCTGATCCCAGGCTGATCTTGTAATTCAAAACGATGTGCAGCCTGTACTAATGTGATAATAGCAATATTGATGCTGTTAATTTTGTGATTCACTCTGCCTTATTCTCCTATGTCCTCGTTGTGGGACTGTGCAGGCCATTTGTTCTGTGGGGAGAGGGAGATGTCAGGGACATGATCTCTCCAGCTCATGGTGGTGCTCATTTCCTTTAGCAAAGTGCTACAGTACCAGAGCTGCAATGGAACTGGTGACTTAATAGATATTTCTGAGCAGAGTAATTTTCTACATTCAGCTCTCCATCTCCCAATATGGGGTGAAATCATCTGAGTGCAGCAAGGTCTCCGGGCTTGCCCTGGTGCGACAGAGAGAAGGTTATTGAGAGCAGGAAGAAAGAGAAAAAGAGAGACCTCAACCCATGGCCCAACCACTTTCTTCCCAACTCCAGTCTTCTAACTTTGTTTCCTTATATTCTGCTGCTTTTAGAATCACCTTTCCCACAACAGGTCACAAAGGTGGTCGTTAAATTTTAATTCTCATGAATGGTGTAGTAGTTCCAAATTTCCTACTTGCAAGACTAAAACCTCAAATGCTGTACTTGATCCTGGTTCAAGATATAGCCCAAGAGTTGCTTTGTGTTCGCTATGGGAGAGGAAGCGATGACCCTCTAACGAGAGTGGTGGGGGTGGTGGAGAGCCTTTTTCTCAAATATTTCTAAAAGAAACCTTGTAGAAGGGTAACAAGTTTCAGAATGTTTTGTATTTTTCTCTGGATAACTGGGTGGAGGAATGCTTTTGGGTAACAGAGAGCTAAAGAGTATTAGGATGTTCATGATATACATGCGTTTGATAACGATACAGCAAGAAACAACAAAAGGAGCCGAAGGTCAGTTGACCAGTGCATCTCCTGTTTCTGCACTGCTGTGCTTTGAAATGAAGCATTGCTTTGTTTTTCCTTTCTGGGGTCTGTGGTGGATAATACTTATTGGTTGCATGTGGCCCCAGTAAACTGTGTGCATCAGCATAGCTCGCTCTAGCCATGACCCTGTGAATATCACTTTCGGTGGCATGGATCCATCCTGTTGCTTTTGCCTCTGTGGTGCCATGTAGGCTCTCCTGTAATTGACAGGTGCATTTCTCCAGGGACCTATTTGTCAACCTGGAATTCCCCTTCCTCTGCTTTAGCAAAATCTGTCGACAAGATTAGCATGGGGACTGCTGATTCACCAAGTGGGAAACAAGAAGAGATTGTCTATTTGCTAATGTCAGACATCAGTTCAAGGTAATTGCTGACCCTTGGTCAGGTCTCAGGAAATGAAGCTAAGTGATTGCTTGACCAGTTTACTTTGACAGAAGCAGCAAAAAATTGTGATAAACTGTATAGAGGTTTAAAGAAATTAAATATGGAAAATTCTCCCACCTAGGGACAATTGATAGTGAGGAATCTCCAGTGTATTATCTCTTTGAAAGTATCTTCATCCATCTTTGTGACTTTTCACTTAAAACACTAACCTAATCCTAACCTAATCCCTCTCAATTTTCAAGGAGAATTGGAAGAGGGTATAAAAAAACCTTGCATCTCCAAAACAACAGAAAGCCTCAATGTTAACAGATGGGTAAAAAGTATGTAGAAATTACACTGCCAAAAGACCTTAGTTGATGGCAAGTTGGTACTTCCCTGACAAAATAATATGAAAGGTGTTTCATTTGTGGGAGAAATTAATTGTTGGCAGCATGAAAAATCCTTACTGTATGCAGTATCCACCAACCTTTTCCTCTGTCAGATTTGATATTTTATGTTGATAATGAACAAAAGTGTTGCGGGCTTTAAACAGTGGCTAATACTAAGCTTTTCCTTAGCTGATTACATTTTTCATGATGTGGGCTGTTTACATAAATTGGATGAGACCGGATATATTCTAAAGTCTGAGCCAGAAGATGACTGAAGTATCTCCTTAAATCTCTCGGACTTTGTGGGTACATTAAATTATTGCCTAACGTAGAGTCTTAACAAGCCACTGGTGCAAGCGCCTAGTGAGCAGCTGCTCCAAACCTCACTGTTGTTAGCAGGAATCCTGTTATTATCTTCAATGGATCTGATCCAGACCCCACCTTTTTTTTCTCCCCAGGATGCTCTTGGAAGATCCAAACAGCTCCCCCATGGTTTGATGAGAGTCTCCTAAGGAAAAAAATCTATTTGGCCCCAATAGATTTTCTTCTTTAAGTTTTTGAAATGACACTGCTCTTGTTGTATTTTGCCTTGTGTTTCTACTCTTATCTCCCTGGATACTTGGCACCTACAAACAGTTATTGCAGAGGCTTCAAAGAACTATGAATGGCCCATGAAAGCAAGTAGCCTGAGATTTTCCTTCCCAGTCTGAAACTCACATGAAGAGAGTAGTGATGAAGATTTCTAGGCAAGTTTCCAACTGAGAACTGTGCTCCCCTCTTAGAGCGCTATTCCCACCTCATTTTTTTATGTCTCTGGTCATTCATGTATAGTCCTGCCTTGCTGCCTTTCTATGCTGCCTGCGGATGAGCAGTCCCTAGTTGGACCTTGGTCATGGTATTCTTAGAGCAGAATCTCTGACTGTAACAAGTGGGAATAGAAAAGGTCTTAGGCAGAAATACACTGGCAGAGTTAGAGATAAATGAAACCTTGTCTGCTACAGTTCCCTCCTAAATTTCCTTACTAAGCATCCTGCTGGCGTGAGTCTCCATTTCTGGTCTGATGATAGAAACAGATGATCTTTTAATAGTTCCAGTGGTGGGAATGCTGTTCCCTTGCCTTCTGATGAGGAGTTTAGAAACCGACAGGTAATTAGCAGGAGCAGCTGTTCATATGAATAGGCCTATGTCCAGATTTCCCCTCTTCAACTGTTGTGCTCTGTGGAAACAGGGAAAAATGATAATCTGTTGAAGAGAAACTTCATTTCAGGTTGTTTTTTTTTTCTCTTCATTATTTACAGTAGTCCAAATCTGATGATACTGCTGTAGTGGCCCTACCATTTAAAGGTGAAACCTGTAAAACAACAAGACCTTTGACATTTGTGTCAATGAATGCAGAATTTGCCCTTTTGTTGCACTGTGTGGCCCCTAAATGTATTTTGATCTATTACTTGAAATCTAGAATTATGAAATATTACTTTGCAATGCTGTTTTAGCCCAGAGAGCGCAACTAAATGGGTTAAAACAATCTGTTGCATAGACAGCACCAAAAACAAAAAAAGATTAAAGGAAATCTTTGGGAGATTTTTGGGGGGATTTTCTGATTTGGTGACTTCTATTGTCAACATATTGTAAGATTGGTGGGAAAGAAAAGAAATACACTAGAGGTTTTAGTGTAGATTAAGATGTGCTTTCCAAATTGTTGAGAAGAACTGTTAATATTCACAGACACTTCCAGGGGTCAATTCTGCCTACCTAGGATCTGAATTGCCATCTGGCTATGCCAGTCTCTGTTCATTCAATATATAGTGAACTTAGGGACTGGGCTTCTAATATTAAGATGCTGCTCCAAATTACACATTAATATTCTACTCAGATGTAAAAGACTGCACTTCCATCAGAGTCATCTAATTCGAAGGATGGGGTTTTTTAATGTGCACTGTTGCCTTGTCAAAACGAGTTCTGCTGATAACGCAGTAATTCAGATTGTGAAGTTACATGCCAGTAACTGCAGTAGGGCTCAGTGAATGTTGGGACACTACAGGGTTTAGCGTCTCACAAATGCACACAGATGTCCTTTGTCTTTGGGAGCTTCCCAGTCTAGGGAAGGAGCAGGAAGGTATGGCAGAGAAGCAGGGCAAAAGAAGGTTTGTTCACAAGTAACCAGCAGTGTAACTGTGAAGAGAACTGATGATACAGCCTTGTGTGTTTGACTGCTGCTCTCTGATTCACTCCTGCTGAAGTGTCCAGTTAGGAGCTAATCAACTTTACTGTGCAGTCAATGAAATCTGTAGAAGTGCTTCTGAAGGACAGGTTACTTATGAGTCTGAAGTTAATGAGATAAATTGAACAGTTGGTGCCCCTTTCAGTTGGTGTCAGTTTTGTTCACTGAAATCTCCAACATGTATTTGATGTGCTCACATGACAAATCCTAAGAAACAGTGATGGTGACTTCACTCTCTCCAGCATCAGTTAGCCAATACAATATAAAAGTGTTAGTAGTATGGGTTGTATTTTGGATTCAATATGCTGCTTCTCTACCTGGGTGAAGAGCTCCATGCAGAGCCACATCAATAACTTTGGAAACCCAACTCAGTGTTGCTAATTGGATCCTCTGCATTTTGTAAATTGAAGGAGAAATGCTGGAGCCGAGAAAGGGGTTGGAGCACCTCTTTTCCCTGTCCACCCTGCAGCACTTCTGCAACTGCACGCCATTGTTCTTCCAAGCAATTTCCAGGAACCCAAGCAAATGTGATTATGCGAACGCCACAGTGGTCTCTCTGAAGAGACTGTGATTAAATGTGTTGATTAGAAATTTGCTCCTTACCTCTGATAGAAGTTGCATGGACTTAAAAAAAAAAGGCATGCTTAGGTGAAAAAGATGCCTTTTAAGAACAACTGTAAATAAATTTGTCAACTGCTTACAGGAAGATAGTGTAACTAACAAGTAAAGAAATGAGTTAACAAGCTGTCTAGAAATGTTATTTAACGTATACAAAACAAGTGCATGAATTTACATGTTCTATGTCTATCCTGTGTCATGACGTTATGGTAGCCACTGCCTACTGTGCTGCTGGCTACAGATGCTTAGGTACATCAGCTGTCCTAGCCCTGGGCAAATTTTTGACCTTCATCTGTTCTGTCCTGCCTAGCAATATGGTAATTCTGGCAGAGTGTAAAGTAGCTTAGTTTTCCTTTAAAGAGAAATGTCTTTCCTACACTAAAGTACATATTTAGGGATTCATACTGTCCAGCACAAGAGCACGGCTTAGGTGTGACAGAGAACTGAGCTGAAGAACTAAACGCCCCTAAAACATTTACAGAACACAAGAATTAGATGCCCAACACAAAAGGGCTACTCTCTTTGCAGCATATAAAGAACGGTGGGGTAAGAAAACTACCCGCTGTGTTTAAAGCTTGTACCTTTACTTTTACAATGCACAATACTTTGTGTTTTTTCCAGAGTTAGCAAAATATAGAAAGAGATACATATTTTCAAAGGTCTCATTGGCAGGAGCTGAAACCACCTGTATTGCTGAAGTGTTGTGATCTGTTGTGCTTGTGGCTCTGTAAGTCACATTGTCTGCTCTGATGCCTTTTCTTTTTTTTGTTTATTATTGCCAGAGACAATCTTCTGGTATTGTCTCATTGTTTTTCCTTCCTGTTTATCTTCTGCTGTTGTAACCTGAAATAAAATTGTAAACTGTGCTTGCATAGTGGGGTTCCAGAATAAGCCAGAGGGTTGGACAAGCTAATATATGATGAACAACAAATTTCCTCATTTACAGAAAGCTAATGATAATGATAAAGCCAAGATTTTGAACCTTATTTTTCCATGTTCCAGTGATTTTAGGGCAGAGCTGGACATTTCTGTTGAATCTTTAGCTCAACAAGTGTGTAGGGCTTAACTAATTTGGGTCAAATTTGACAACTATTCTGGGTAATAACAAGATATGAAATCTGATAAAAAACTTCATTTTGAAGTTGACAAAACGGTTGCAAACTTAAAAGGTTAATTTTATAATTTTCCTTCCAGAAACATTCTTTTTTATCTTTTAAAACGATCAAAATTACATGAGAATCTGAAGGTAGGTCAATACTTCAGATTCCTGGTTGAATCAAAATAAGTAATTTTGTTTCAACATAAGGGTCTAAAATAATCTTTTTATTTTTAATTTCTTTTTAATTGTCAGTCTCTCTTCTTCCCACAATACCTGAAGGCCTCAGCCTGGTACTAGGGTGTCCATCTTTCAGAATATCAGACTTTTTTAGGACTAGGTGGCCTCTCTCTCAGCAGAAACTTTGCTGTTGACTACCTGTGCAAAGTGTAGTCTTTGACCATGAACATTTTAACAAGACCAGTCTATGCTTGGTCCCTTGAGTCACTGAATAACTGAGCAGACAGGAGATGTCACAGAGAGTGACAAAATACAACTTTTGAGGCTGCTGTCGATTTTGTTAGACTGCACAGGAAAAGAGTGTTTTACTTGAAGAGTTTTACCAAGAGAGGGCAGGTACAGAAAATTTTCATTTCTCTATGTGCTAGGCTAGAAACAATGTTTTTAATTTCCAGTTTTTGTAAAACACCTATGGGCTCAGCGCTTCTCCAGCATGTTCCCACCGAAAATGGGAATAAGCTTCCTTCCACAAGTTAAACTCTGGTGCGGCAGGTCTGTACTTTTAACTCACTGTGTATGGCCAGAGGCTTTTCTGTCTTGAAAAGAGCTCGATTTCCATCTTAGGCATATAGAGTCTTTTTCATCCTAGCCAGGACTCAGATCTCCTTGCTTTAGTGATGCTTTGACTTTTCCTCTTGCTGTGTCTGCACTCCTGATACTATTTCCTAGCCTTTCACAATTGAGGGTAGAAATAGCCATGGTTACCTATAACACTGCCAGTGGTTTCAACCAAGGCTCAACACTTCGAAGTTGTTTAGAAAGTATGCTGGACCCAGAAGATCAGCATGTACCATAATGAAAAAGGCAGACAACTACACAAGAGAGGGCTTAAGACACAAAAGACTTCAGTGTCAGGATTCAGAATATGACAATGCAATGTCATTTAACCAGTCAATCAGTTAAACAGCTTTTTTGTTTGAACTGATTATCCATTTTTCTTGCCATGGTTTTAATCTATTTGCTTTCTATATTGCAAATATTTTTAATCAAGTGAATAAAAAGAGGGTTGATATTATTAGTAGTAAGTAGGTCAATTAGCTACATCATTGGAATCACCAGAATACTTTTTGATTCTTTCTTAAACCTAGATTTCTAAGAGCAAAAGTTTTAAATTTTGCATCATAGCTCTATTTTCCATTCCTGTCTGTTTTTAAACGGTTGAACTGAGTGACAAAGTTGAGCTTGGAATAAGCCTTCTCGAAAGCATTCAGTTGTTACAAATTTAATGAAAATAAGAGAGTGGATATAGGATGGAAAGCCTAATTCCTGCTGAGTGTAAAGTCTCAGTTGAGATTAAGTTTGTTATTTTGAAACCAGGGAATCCAAGCTGGAAGAAAGGCTTGGAAAATTAATGTTCATTAGTGCTATCATTTGTGTACCTACTCGCATAATTTCTAGTAATCTGCTTTTTTAGAGATGCAATATTATTAAGATAAATAATAAATTAAAAAAGAATGCCACGGAGAGAAATGAGTAAAAGAACTGTATACTGATTACAGACAGAATCTCACACTTTTCACCTGAACGTCCAGTTCGACATAGCAAACATCACAAAGTGGTTTCAAAACAGGACTTTATGCAAGCATTTCTACCAGGGCATGTCACTGCACCTGTCCTCAAACCTGTCAGGGCTGCATGAGATAGACAGCAGGAGCAAGCTATTTACTGGTACAGAAAAATACTACTAGAGCTTTATATGAAATGCTTTCCCCCTTTCTAAATTAATGGGGGCTCTGTTGCTGAGTTGAGAGTAGTTGCAAGAGTGTTTCCCATAGGAGCTAACTCTGCAGTGGAGTGTGAGACCGGCACCTAATTCTGCACAGATGTGTAGGATGGAGGCCAGGGAGCCCACTCAAAGCTGTAAATGAGGGGACTTGTGGAGACACGATGCACATATCCATAAAAGGGACAAAGTCATACTTTTAACTTGGACACAGTTCAGTGAGGTCCCAGGCGCTCAATGTGCCCTTTTCAAATAATCCCCATCCAAACAAAAATATAGCTTTTCTGGACCTCCTGCATCCTAAACCTTCACAAAGATCAGATATGCTGATCAACATGAGTATGTGATACCTTTCACTGCTGCTGCAGCAGAGCTGCCAGGATATAGCTGCCTTCAACAGAGCCATCTATCCAGTCCTTACTGGCAAATTGAAGTGTGGATCACATGTTGTTTCAGGGTAATGATGATATAAATGACTGCTATCCATGGGTTGCTACTGCAGCAGCTTCAGGCAAGCACAGCCTCCGCTATCCAAATATGAGGGAGGAAAGAATTTTCCAAAGCTCGCTTAGGCTCTGCCCATCCCAAATGATCTGTCTATGCTTGTGGCTTCATATGTAATATCAGAGCCGGGAACTGCCACCACTGACACTTGGTATACCTGGTGTAGCACAGCTGAGCTTTCATTCAGTTACTTGGGATTCTCACTGGTATAGCAAAAGGTGGCAAACCATCTTACAGGAGTCTGGGTTCCTCTTTGTCCCTTAATTCTTTGCCCAAGCAATAGAGCATCAGCCTCTCTGAGCAGGGAAAAGATCATGGATTTGAGTTTCTCTTTTGCTCCTGTTGAAAGGAATGGGGAATTTTACCTTTAATTTCATGGAGTATAGAACTGGGGCCCTGGCTTATAGAAAATCAGCCTTTTAAACCAAAAAGAGTAAAATGTGAAGATGTATTTCTTTCTATCAGTGTTCCTACAACTTCAAGGAAAAGTATTCATCTGAATTATGGAACTGAAAGTCACCTTTTCAAAAGGTTTTCTGAATAAATTTGTGTTTTCCTTTCAAAATATCATTGCTGAAATTTAAGAAATCCCAATAAATATTAAAATTTATTTACTAAGTTATAGGTGTTACTGTGAAGCATAAAATAAATATTTAATGTACAAAAGCATTCGTTTAATGTATGTGTAATTGATTCTTTTTTTTGTTATTATTTTGTCGTACTGATCATTGCTTATTTCATGTTGAAATGTGTTTCTGATGATTAGTTCTAAATAGTTTTTTTGTGATTAGCATCATTGGACATCTCATTACAGACAATCAAAGATTTTGATCTTAAATACTTTTTCATAATTAATTTGATGTTTTATTGGGTGTTATTGGCAATGTGATAGATGCAGGAGACAAATTCTGCATTGTATGACATCAAGGCAAACTTGGACTAAATGACTTAGTACAAAAAATATTTATCATTCAGAAAAGAAAAGCTATCTTTAGCAGAAAAATCTCACTAGCTAAAAGTTCTTCTGTAATGTGCAATTTTGGATTGATATGTTATTTAATATATAACCATGGATTACACTACCTTCCTTACTGCTGCATTCAAATATTGAACCTAGTTTGAAGTATTGATTCAGCTGCCTTCAACCACTAGAAATATGACAGTTTATACCAGCTATCTGGTTAGTAATATCTCTATAAAGTGATAAATTAAAAAAAATACACACTTAAAAATAGTACTTTAATTTTTGCTTGCTGCTTAAAAAGGCCATCATAGTTGTCATTGAATGAAAATAAAGTGCTCTAGTTCTGAAGGACAATGTTTATAATTTTTTTCCACTGCAGTCGGTCAGGTCAGATTTAGAGTCCTTATGCAGCTGATACTCTTGTTACAACAAGCATTGTGAACATCTTCATTTTATTCTGATTTTTAAACAATTTTGCTCAAGAAAGCTTTGTATAATTGGACCTATATCACATCACTGTGCTAGCTCAGATCTGGGTTCTCGCATCTGAGGGGCTGATCTGTTTTAAAGCTCCTGTGTGTCAAAGCAGAGAAATAGAACTGTTAGGAATTATGCATACAGCGACAATGAGATTTCAAGCGGAAGAAAAATCCTATCTTGATTTTTGTACTGCAAGGTGGAGGCCAAGCTGACCTTCCCACCAAGAGACGTGCTGCCAGCTCATGTCTTGTTTCTGCTGTAGTTCTTCTGGCATCATATCTTGCTTCAAGCTTTGCTCTGTCCCATCCCACAGCAGATAACCCAGAGGCTATTCCATCACTGAAGGGAAAATCTCCTGGGGGTGACACTATGCTAATACCAAATAAATAACAAAATCAAACCCAAACTTGTTAGTGGGTAGGTCACCCAGACAATCCTTTTAGAACAACTTCTAGATGCTAGAGGGAAAAGAATATGAATCAACAGGCAGGACAGAGACCTTGCTGCTGCTGAATGACTCATTCTGGGAGTGAATTGTCTTCATTAGCATAGTGTCACCCATTTATTTTCTTCTGTGGAGGGAAAGGGCTTCAGTTTCCTCTCTTCTCCACATGACCTTCTTCAAAGTTATTGTAGAAAACCTTTTAGAGATCCTGTACCAGTTCTGTTGCTCGGCTGTCTTTTTCTTTTTCTTTTTCTTTTCTTTTCTTTTCTTTTTTCTTTTTTTTCCTTTTTCTTTTTTTTTTCTTTTTTTTTAGGCTGATAATAAATGTTATTTGAAAGCAGAAGCTTTGTAGGCTGCTTACTGTATTCTGTATAGCTTCCTACATCAGGGTTACATTATGGCATTCTAATCAGGTTCCCACATCACACCCATTGCTGCTGTGTCCAAGTGATTTTTATTTATTGTTTTTTCCCTTCTCTCTTGTGCCCTCCTTCATAAGAAGGACATAGGGGCTATCTGGGAAATGAAATGACTCACTTCGGCAAGAAATTCATTTGTATCGTACAGGAAGGGCAAAACAGATTTGCTCAGCTCCTTGCAGAACGTGAGGGCAAACCCGGGTGGATTTTCCACTGCCTCCTCTTCTGTTTCCAGCCTGGGAAACAAATAATGTCAGAAATTGCCTTTTCTAACTCAGTTTGGGTGTTTTCTCTCATCTTTTTCTAGGAAGTTACTTCTTAGAGAGGGAGTAGACGGAGAGCGAGGAGGGCAACTCTGTCATAGAAGGGTAGAATGTAGCCTTGGATAGAACCTGCTGAGGTTATCCAGTCCATCTTTCTTATGCCAAAGAAGGATCAACTGTTTTTTTCTGATTGCAGAATGGAAGGTTTTGTTGAATTTGGGGGATCTGAATTCCTGGCCTGTTTCTTATCTAATCCCAGCATATGAGATTAAAATTGATAGCTCTAAAATGGAGAAATACATATATGAGGAATGAAACTTTTAGCCATATTGATCAAACTACCAGTTTTACATGAGAATTAGTTGGTATTTAATCTATCTAGCAGCATATATCAAAATTATAACCTGAAGTTTGTAATACTTACAAAAAATTGGGAGGGGAATCTTGAGGAGAAATAAATCAATGGGATAAACTGCAATTAGTCTTTTTGCTGATAGATTACAGTTCCTTTTGTGAGTAAGAACTCAGTACAGCCACTATATATATTTAAATTGCATTAACTATCCTAAGAGCTGTAAAATACCTGGAGCATGGGAGATGTCTAATATAATAAAGAAAATAGTAAGTAACAATATATAACTAGAAGCTAGTGTTGAATTTTTATGGGTTGGGTTGTTTATAGGTTTATAACAGCGGCACTTGGTTGGAGTACGCACTAAGGAATACTTAACTAACAATCAAGGAAAGTGCCCTGTCAGAAGATTTGCATTAGTCCTTTTCTTTTATAAGCTCTATGCATTAAGCATGTACTAACATGGTAACCTGATCAAAATATAAATGTTTTATTTGTGTTTGTTTTGATAGCTTTCATTACCAAGTTATACAAAGATTTTTTTATTACTTCAATTAAAAATAATATTCCAGAAACTCTGAATTTTAAATTTTCATAAATATTCTGCAGAACATTCAAGTTCTTAAAGCTGAAACTTGTTGTAACAGAACCTGTATTCTACTGGCAACAGAAGTTATGGTCAGAAAAGCAAGAAACACACAACTGGAGAATTAGGTTTTGAAGAAACCTTTTGGCATTAATCAACCTGGCATCTTTAGGATTTTTTTTTTTTCTCCATCATGTTCTCCACTATGAACATTTTCAGGGCTGTGCTGAAGAAATTCAGGCTAGTTCAGTAAAACTAGTTGATAGCAATCACCTACAGCATACACCATGCTCGGTGGTTTTATGACTGGCAGTTGACTTACTGGACTGTCCCTCCTCTTCATTGCCCTGTTTATTTTGCTTCAGATCCTGAAGTCCTTGCTCCCCACTTTAAAGTGACTCTGCCAGATTACTTATATGTGGCTTGGTCTTGCACCTGGGCCTATTTGATTTGTGTTTAGTAACACCTCTTTCAATACTGGTAGAGTCATAAAAACTTCCAAGAAGACTGCAGTTAGCTCATTGCCTTCTAATAGATATCTTATCCTGGCCCTGAAGCAAAGAAAGCACATATACCGCTTTGAAATACACCTTGGCTATTCTGCACTTCTAGTCATTAAGCATCAACACCAAATGTTTACAATTAGACTGCCTATTGTAGAAATGTGGGAGTTCTTCGAATATGGAGCAGCAAATTGCTCTGAGATGATGGCAGGCATTATCCCCCAAAGAAGAGATCCTATTTTCAGTGCCATACTAAATTCTGTTTTACAGATGCTATGTAGAAAAAATGATGCCATGTTTCAGTGGATCTCTGGGCTTTTGACTTGTGGTCTGTATCATGCTGAAGTTTTCTTTCCCCACATTGCTTCCTTTTTTTCTTAGAATCATGCATATAGCAGTATTATTTAGCTAATTTAGGATTTGCCTGCTGCCACATTTCTTATTAGTCTCAACCAAGCCATCAAGTGTGCTTCAAATACAGAGAAAGCCTGAAAGCACTTCAGGATGTAGTGAAAATAACCAGCTTTGTGACCAAAAAGGAAGAAGGAAATAGTAGGTGTTAGATGGGAATTAGCAAGGGGAAGTTTACATTTTTCTACTTCCCTTGCAGTCCAAAAGAGAGAACTTTAATTCCACAATGACTTGTGTCAACTTCTGTCAACTCTGTTGAACTCCCTGGCTACAGCACACATCCTACATGACTTTAGAAATTACTTAGCCTGTCTGTATCTCAGTTCCCCTTCCCTATTACTTGTTTTTAGGCAGCACACTGGTGATAGTAAGATACTCATGTTCACCTTCAAACTGACAGCGATTGATTGACGAGAGGATCTGAGAGTGGTGACTTACCCCAGGGCCATATGCCGAGCTCTGGCTAATGCAGGAATGGAATCCAAGTCCTTTGAAGGCTGGTGGCTTCCTAGAGAGCCTTTGTGCTTGCTGTGCTATGCTGATTGGCAGGAGAAAGGAGCCATATTGGTTTATGTGCTTTTGCAACTCACTTCAGGATTGGCTAGTTTGTGTATATATAGTCACCTCTGCAAACAAATTAATTTAAAATATATCTTGTTAGTTATATCATTTGGGTCATCATACAGTAGTAGATGAAGGCTTAATTTTGATTAAAATGTTAGATGGAAGCATGCTGGACCTGAATTTCTGATCCAAAATCTGTCTTGGTCTTGGAGGCTAATCTTGGAAGCTAAACTAAGGCTTGGTGCTCCATGTGTTCATCTCCCCACCAACTTAACCAGAATAGGAGCAAGTGGTGTACCTTGAAAGTTCAGTCTCCTTTAGTTTGTATTTTAGCCTTTGGCAATGCATTAATTAAATGAGGATAATGCTTCTTTCCCCTTGAGGATATTGTAAGACTTGGTGCAGAAAGAAATTTTGAGCCCTTCTCTTGAAAGACACTACACAATAAATGACAAGTGTTATATACCTCTTGAGAATCAGAAGGTCACCCACTGAAGACCAGGCTAAATACCCATTGATTTTGATGAGAAGACAGGAAGGAGCCCAGAAAAACAATCCCAAGGGCATGGACTGATGCTTCTGGCCTAGTCAATGCTGGGCTCATATAAACTTTGATACTTTCTGGAGTTAAATAATTCACTTCTTCCTTAGTTTCATTGTTATTAATTCAGCCTATCTTGAGAAGCAATAGGTCAGCTGGATTGGGGGTGAAGAAGCCACATGGAGCAGGCAAGGAGGAATTAATTAGGTATGCTGCTGGCAATGAACTGCTACCCTCTGTGGAAGCTACAATGCTTAGAGCTATGGAACTAGCAGGCAATGAAAAATTAAAATAAAAGGCTTTAAATTTACATTTCCCACTCTTATGTGTTCTTGCTGTTGTTCATGTGGATTAGGACTTAAGTTCAAGCATTCCCTGTAGAAACCAGGGCTTGCTGATGTAGACCAATCAACATTAAAAATACAAGTTAGGCAAACCCAGAAATATTCAGGTTCATCTTTATTTTCATCTGGAGTTGGGCTGAAATGCTATTTTAATTTTTCACTCTGGTGCAGCAATATTTGTAGGGTGAACAGAAACTGCTGTATCTAGATCAGCCAGTGTTTTTTCAGTGTTGTATCAGGAAAAAAAATTAAACTAACTACTAGTTACTAGTCATAACACTGAATATTTTAATAATCCATCTTGCTTGTCTGTTTGTGTTTCTAGTTTCTTCCAGGATCTTTCATTTCTGTTGTTGATTATCTCCAGCTCATTTCAAAATCACTCACTGGCCAGTGCTAATGTTGAGGAGTTCAGGTGTACCAGAGCGACACATTCCTTCTTGAACGCTCATCTGACTTAGATGATAAACCAAGTATCTTTGCATCCAGCACAGAGGAAGTGCACAGAGGTCAAGAGTCAGAGCATCCCATGAAAACTGTACAAGTTATATTAGTCAGATGGGGAAAACAGAATCATTAAACATAAGGGTAGATTCAAGGACTAGAAAAAAATAAGGATGACAGAGAAAGACTGTTGGTCTCTGTAGCACAAAAGTTAGATGTGCTTCTATGGAGTCAGCTAACTTCTGTGTGTGGATGGTTTGCAGCTGCTACTGGGAATAGTAAGTTTCAATACACAGAAAAAGAGCTGCAGAAGGTTATCATCATGTGCAACTGTCCAGCAAAGATATTAGGTACAAGGGTGTTACTTAAGGTTGCTGTGCTGTCTCAGTCTGTAAACGTTGTGAAGATGATGAATAATTGAAAGTTAATCTTTCATTTCAGTTCGCCTGAACTTCTGGGCTTCCTCACATATTTATTCACTAGGTTTGGAAACAGCAACACTGATTTGACACCTGAAATTTGAAGGAAAGAAAGAGGAGAAGGAAATCTGTACCTAGTAGCAGCATTGTGCTTTTTGAGCAGGACTGGAAACAAAGTCTAGATTTAAAATCTTGTAACAGCTGAAAACTTGACTTTTAGCCTAAGTGTAGAGTTCAAATCCCTTCCTCTTCTGAGGCTGAGACTGTTTCCAAGGCTGTTTGATTTTATTCTTCACCACATTTTCCATAAATCCAGAAGACAGAAGAAGAAACTATGATGAAAGTGAGTCCCATGTTCCAGAAAGCCAAAAGGCTAGAAGGGATCATAAATTGTAAAACCACTCTCTAGTTGGCCCAATACTTACGTGGGTCCTCCTTACCCCCTCTTGCCCTTCCTCACACTCATCCTGACCATGAATTTCAGGACAGTTCAAGCCTGTGTTGATACGCAAGTCAGCAGTAGCCAATTTCTCTTTATCCACATCAGGCAAAACATTCACTGGTGTCATTAAACAGGAAGCCTCTTTCTACAGCTTTGCTTCTCTGGAAAGAACCTTCTGATTTCTGCTTTGGGGAATGCATTAATGATGCCGGTAGGGAACACAGTTCCAGGTTGTTTCTTGCAGCGTATCAGGATTTTGCTCTATCAAAGGGTTTCTGGCTGTCTCTTAGGGCCCACGCAGCATTGCTGCTCTAATTCCTGGGCCTGGTTTTCATTTGGTTTTACACTACTTGTACCCTGGTGTGACTCCACTGGCCTGCAGAGCCTTTTCTCTGATATAGACTAGTGTAGCAGATTAACTCAGGGATCTAGAATTCACTCTTTCCTATCCTTCCTCTCCGTTTCAGTCATGCTGGCCAGATACTGATTTTAGCTTAATCAACATCAGCCTGAAATAACCTGTTCATGTACACCTGTTGAATATATCGGGGGGGGGGGGGAGCCACCTAGGAGCCTGTCTGTGTGACTTAAAATCACCATCAACCAGGTCTGGTTGGGAACACTCCTCCATAAATTTTCAGTGGTGCTCTGTTCCCAATTTCACCACCTCAGCTGCAAAACCTTTCATCTGGGATCTTGATTTAAAAGATTGTGCTACAAAAGAAGGGTAAAAATGTGATTTGTGCATTTCTGTAAAAGCACCAGATTTTGGGTGAAAATCTTGATAACAGAGATATGAATTTAAATCAATTCCTCTATTGTGCAAGATTCCTAACCCCTCTCCTACGCAGCACAACACAGCCAAAATTTTCTTCCACCACACGCTATTTGATGTGAAGCACTCTGTTATTTGCTCAGATGCTGATTTAGAAGTTGTAAGACCTGACACTTAATCCCACCTTCAAAGCACTGAAACACAAGTCAGGTTATTGCAACTCTCTGCCTCAGTTTCTTCTGTAATACAAGAGAAATAGCTACCATCCTCCTAAACAAAATGCATTGAGGATTAGGCAAATTACATAAACCAAAAAACTTGAAACCCGAATGCTGTTAATAAGTGATTATTCTGTATATTGCTTAAAACTCTCAGAAGGTAATTCAAAGTAGTAGGTGTATTTGTGCATATGTGTGCTAAGAAAGGAACTAATACAAGCATTTATGAAAAAGATGAGCAGGCTTAAGGTGATTTTACCTAAAAGACTGTCATAAGCATGAGGGGTGGCTTGAATTGAATGACAGAACTGTATGTTTATTTGTAGAAGTAAATGTAAAACATCTGTTGGTCTCATGCATTTAATCCTCCTGGGAGCAGCTTTGAAGCTATATCCCTCTGTGTTTACGTATTTTCTTTTTCCAGGTTGGTAACTAAAGATGAAAAGAAATCAAAATATGCCTAAAACAATCTCACACACCTATCAGACCATGGTGTTACAGGCTTGTGCAGATTGTAAGACTTATTTATGGTTTATGTTGTCACCAGTGATCTCCAATAAAAACCCTGGCCTTTTATCGTACATTTGGTTCTTGTTGTATCCTAGGTAATTAGACAGCAGATCCAGGTATTGAACACACATTCCTTCACTAGCTATCTAAAATTAAAGGTAATCATAAAAACATTATGGAACACATAGAGATTTCCTTTATTACGACATTAATGTAACATTATGCATCGCACACCATTTGATTAGCATATGGTGCCTCAGAGCAAATCAGTTAACACTGATGCATCTATTAAAGTGTCCAAGCAATATTCTGCATCTCCTAAGTGATGCACGATAAATATTCTGCTGTGTGGCTGCCCTCGCCCAGCCTCCTTTAGTCTCACACAGCTGTAAATCTCTTATGAATAGGAGGGTGTGCTGCCTATGCTATGCTGGGATGCCATCATGGGGGCTAGGGGGCCCTAGCCAGAAAGAAGGGACAGAAACTTAGAGGTACACTTAAAGCCTATATCATATAGCTAAGTTCTACTGACTTTCAGAGCAAGGTGCTTTTAAACTGTGTTATGGAGTGATAAAAGTTTTACCCCGAGACACTGCTGTTAAATTACCTGATTCTGCTGCATCCAAGTAGCCATTTAAGTATAGTCCTCTCATGAAGTTAGCTTGGTGCCTTCCTCTGCTACTGTAAAAGTGAACCACTTCCTAACTATTCTTCCTATCTTTTGTTTGGGAAAGATGGCAGACTTAGTAGTGCACATTTTGTCCTGATCCTTGTTGTAGCCTATAAAGTCTGGAATAACTATATTCATAGAATCATAGAATGGTTTGAGTTGGAAGGGACCTTAAAGATCACCTACTTCCAACCTCCTTCCAAGAGCAGGGGCACCTTTCACTAGACCAGGATTCATTTTATGGTTTGATAAATTTGAGGTTGGCTTTATGGCTCAGTGGTCAGGTTTCCATCTGAGATTTGGACTCAGTTCTCCTGCTCCTGTAGCAGAATTCTCATAGCCTAATTCTGTCTTTCCACATTTTTAATTATGCTTTTATTTAGAATTTATTTCCCTGTTTTACAATTCAGAACCTATATTATTAATTCTGTGCAACACTGGAGGCATATCTCAGGAAGTACTATATAAAATTTAACTTTTCTTTAAAAATATGCATTATTGTGTTGGTAAAAGAAGCAAGAATGATAGTCTTTGTTGAGTTCAGTGCATTTAAAGAGATCAAAGATATACAAAAATATTTAAGAATCAGAATAAAAGTTGTTGGGGATTTTTTTTTCTTTTCAGAAATTCAACCACAGTTCTCAGCAAATTCTAGTGGACTGTGTCCACATAACTTTACTGTGAGTTTTAAACAAAAATATATTAACCCTGTTTCCAGGATGAGAAAACTGCATCACAGGATAAGTTACATGATATAATAGAAGAGCAGTAATAACTTGGATATTAAATACATAGCCTTGTTTGCCCTAGATCAGGTCTCTGGAAGTGTACATTTTTCTTTGGAGATTGTCTTTTACTGAGCAATTTCTATTGTTCACATGGATATTTTGCCTGTAAGACTTCAACGTCTTATCACTTACTCTGGATAACATAGTAGGAACTAATCACTTTGCTCTTTTACTGAATTGGTCAGGCACTTCAGGAACATAAAGGACCATTTAAAAGTGTGTCACATCCTATTTCCTCAAAAGAACAAATCAAAATCTCTGATGTTCTTTTGAACTTTTCCAAATTTTGTACTGCATTTTCTTTACCGGATGATTCTCATGCTGTGACAAGTTGGGGGAAGGCTGCTTGAGGACAGCTGAATCAGACAGAAGTCAACAAAACTGTTCATTGGTTGGTCTATAAAGAGAGATCGCTCTGTTAAGAGAGTTGTTAGTCATGTGTGACCACTGGGCTATTCTGTTCTGAATTGACAGCTGCCCTCGTTCCTCAAAATCAGCTTCTGTAAATTTATCTAATTTTTAAAGCAATAATAACCTTTCCTGCAATGTTCACATGAAAATTTTTTTTTTTTAATGAAATCCTTATTGGCAAGCAAAAAGGATTGTCTGGGAAAACTTCAGTGAACTGTGAATGTTGCAAAAAACTAGAGATGCCTTTGAGTGTGGAGACCACAGTCCAGTGGGGAAGAAAGAGGAAGGTACAAGAGGAGAACAGAGGAAGAAAAAGTAGGTATCTAAGTCTGATGAAAATGATCTAAGCGTCTCTTGATGTTCCTGCAGTTCTGCCCTCCACTGGTTTCTTTCATCTATGATGCTCCAAGGCATGCTTCTCTTGCACTCTTTGAACTGTAGGCATGTATGAAAATGTTTAGAACAGGAACAGTCTCAGTGTGTGGCACTTGTAGATGAAGCCCTTGTAGACAGGTAGGAGCAACCTCACGTTCACAAGCCCTGGTCCTCATGGGGGACTTCAATTACCCCTGTATCTGTGGAAGGACAATGCAGCAGGGCATAAGCAATCCAGGAGGTGCCTGGAATGCATTGTTGGTCTATGATAAGTTCCTTCTCCAGGTGACAGAGGAGCAAACAGGGAGAGGGGCTATGCTGGTACTTGTCCTCACCCACAGGGAAGAGCTGGTGTAGAATCTGAAGCTTGAGGGCAGCCTCAGCTTCAGTGACCATGAAATGGTGGAGTTTGAGCTCTTTAAGGCATTGAGAAGGGTGTGCAGCAAGCTCACTACCTTCCTCAGGAGGGTAGACTTTGGTCTCCTGAGTTATCTACTCGACGAAGTACTGTGGGATAAAGCCCTCAAGGGAAGAGAGACCCAAAAAAGCTGATTAATATTCAAGGATCACCTCCAAATTCAGGAGGGATGTGTCCTGACAAAGAGAAAGACAGGAAGAAAAGCCTAGAGGCTGGCATGGATGAGCAAGGAACTCCTGGAAGCATTCAAATGCAAAAAGGAAGCCTACAGAGGGTTGAAGCAAGGACAGGTAGCCTAGGAGGAATACAGAGAAATTGCTTAAGCAGCCAGGGATCAGGTTAGGAAAGCTAAAGTCCTGACAGAATTAAATCTTGCCAGGGACGTCAGCAGCAACAATAAAAGCTTCTGCAGGTACATTGGTGATAAAATGAAAACAAGAGAAAATATTGGTCCTCTCTGGCTCGAAATGGGGGACCTGGGGTATGGAGAAGGCCAGGGTACTCAATGCCTTTTTTTGCCTCAGTCTTCACTGACAAGTGCTCCAGCCACACTGCCAAAGTTACAGAAGACAAAGGCAGAGACTGGGGGAATGAAGAGCCTCCTGCTGTTGGAGATGATCAGGTTTGAGGTCATCTAAGGAACTTAAAGGTGCACAAGTCCATGGGACCTAATGAGGTGCATCCTCAGGTACTGAGGAAACTAGCAAATGAAGTGATGAGACAGTGGAAGAGGTTGCCTAGGGAAGCTGAAGATGACCTGTCCCTGGAAGTGTTCAAGGCCGGGTTGGATGGGGCTTTGTGGAAGGTGTCCCTGTCCAAGGCAGGATGGTTGGAACTGCGTGGTCTTTAAGGTCCCTTCCAATCCAAACCATTATTTGGTTCTATGAATTTTTCTTAAACCTAATCTCAAAATGCACATATTCAGACACACAGACAAGCAGCTCATTCTTGGGCTTTTCAAACTCCTTGTTTTACAGCATAAAGCTGTGTGTAGCTTGAAGAAAGAAAAAAGAAAATATCTTTTTTTTTATAGAAAGCTGTAAACTGCAAAGTATTTACTCAAGAAACAAGAGCTGTTCCCAAGAGCTATTCCAGTTGTTTTTAGAGTTCTATCTTTTTCTTTTTGTGGAAACATTTTAACATGTTCCTTTGTTTTTAGTTTTTAATATAATGGATGTGGATTTGTAGACAGTTTGAACTCTCTGCTTACATTTTCCCTGACTGAAATGGTCGCAGGAAGGGTTGGATAATATTTAGAGCCATGGGTCATGGTTTTGATGAACACGTTTCAAGAATTGCTGCTACAGGAATGCTGTATTTTCAGCTAATACTTTCACTGATAGTAAAATTTCAGCTCAAATGCTTCTGTTTGCTTTGTCCAATATGAAATTCATGAAAATGGGGTAAAAACTTACTTTAAAAACAAGCAAAAAAAGGTGATTGTCAAAAGTGGGTGCAAGATGGGGTGAGTTCTTTCCCTGCCCCACACACTCTCCCATAACATCTTTAACAAGAGACTAGATGGGGCATCTCAGTTACCTGCTCCTAGTGCTGCTACCAAAGCACAACACTTGGTAAAGCTGTGTATTAATTCACTCAGACTCTCCAAGAATTTTATTCCTCTGTGGGTTGCAAATCTCAGGGCCTAAAGATGTTTGCAGTCCATTTTCGTCTATTAATTTTTCTGGTGGTATTATGGATGACCAGCCCCATAAGCAGAAGCACCCACCTGCTTTATTGTGTCCTTTTAAACACACAGGGTCTCTTCTGATGAGGCTATTTGTTTGTGTGTAACTACTCCAGCTACAGAGGTTTCCCTGCCATCAAGGTAGAATGTGAGGAATAATAGTGGGGAATAATGCCTAATGGTGGGGAATAGTAGTTGAGACTTTAACTGCAGGGTAGTTTATTATACAGGACGTGAGCTTGGGTCTCTGATTCTTCTCTCTGGCGCTGATTTCTCTGAAACTATAAGCAATTTGTTTTACCTCTGAATCCTCTTTCCTCTGAATCACAGTGCTTACCTGCTTTGAGGTTTAATCAAGGAAGCTGTGCGAGTGCCAGATACCATATAAAAGCAAGAGGCAATTATTAAAAGTGGGCTTTGACTTTTTAAAGTTAGGATAACAGATGCTGGGTAATAAATCTCATTAACGATGATAAGGAAATTGTCTTATTTTTGAACTCTGGTAATTTTTTCCTAACTTTCTTCACAGTTTAATGGTTATACTGGTTTCACTGTTTGTTTTCCAGAAATGCCGGAAACAATTAAATGACACAACGAATTATTTTATTCCCTAGGGTGTCCTACCCCTTTCAGATCTATGTTTATGTTTAGAAATTATTGAAGCATATTGTTTTGATACAGCTTTAAGCAAAATGCTTGGCTTTCAGATTTTAAGCAATGTTGAGGTATGAAATCTGTTGAGTAAAGTAGCAGGTTTTTTAAAACAATTTTATGTCTTGAAATTTATACGAGAGATTTCACGTACCTATCATTTGTCATTATAGATATGTGTGTGTGTGCATGTCTACTGACCTACAAATTATTGACTTAATTGATTCTGATTTCTCTCAATTTGGGATGGGGAAAAAAACGCTGTCTGTTTGCTCATGATTGGAAATCTGCTTCCTGTCCACTTACATCAACAGCTTTGAACATGGAGCTGCAAATCCAGACTGAACTTGATTGCTGTCAGAAGTGCTTCTTCAGTTAAGAAGCTGGAGTATAGCACTTGGTTTCACATGAGGAGAATCAGATGTGCTTTAGGATTTACTTTGCTCTTCAATGTGCCTCAATTCTGTGAGTTCAAAATGGTGATACATGTAAAGTTAACTACTGAGTTTTACTTTCTGCTCTTCTTGGATGAAATCTGTCTTGCCACAAGCAAAGACACAGGAAATAAGGATCCAAGTTTGGGTCATTATTTGTTTTGGGATGATTGGTAAAGCGTTCACATAGAGGTTTTCAGAAAAGCAGATCACAAAGTTCTTGATTGAGTAGGAGGAGCCAAAAGTCTCAGTGATAAATTAAGCCTCTACCTCAGTTTCCCTTTCCTAGACAATAGTAAGAGTCACAGAAATGCCTTTATGACTTGCGTGAAAGAAGATGGTTCTACACCAAAAGGAAATGTCATTACTAAGTGCATAGAGAAATGCTGGAAGTCCAATGAAACAGAGGTTTAAGAGATTTTTATTCAGCCATGTCTTGCTAAGGGAAAACTGTGATAAATATATGTGCAGATGGTGCACTCATGTAGTCCTGGGCTTGTTGGAGATGCTGACCCACTCAGATATGGGCACATCCATCTATCAGGCAGCTCCTCTCTGAGAAGTGTCCTGTGCTGATTCCCTGACTCATATTGTAAAGAGAGAGAGAGACCAGCCTCGTGCTTAGGATTTTATGATGGAGCATAAATCAGGTCTGCCTGTACTTGACCAAGGTTGAAACCCACAGTGCTGCATGGTAATTAGATTTTTAAAAGATTTTTTTTTCCCTCTGGTTTATTTATATAGCAGTAATTACCTCCAGCACACAGTCAGAGTGACTGCTTGTCTTTCATGACCATACTTTTACCCTTTCATTTGACTGTCCTGTGCTTCTGTGGCTAATACAGAGCTTCATTCATTATCCCTGAGCCCCTTCCCCTGCCAGCCCTTGTGCAGTGGCACAGTGGGGAGCACAAGGTTATTGTGCGGCAGCTTAAGTGGGAGTGGACGTGAAGAGCTGAACAGGAGACGTGTCCCTCAGCACTGAGCCAGCAAGATTGCTCCCACACCTTCCTCAGAGTGAAAGCATACATGGGGGGAACAGGGCTTGCCTGGGGACTTTGAAACTGCTTCCTTTTGTTACTGAGGTTTTCATCTTTTAGTCATTCTTCCAGCCCTGCCTCTTTCTGGGGTAATTCAGCAGCTCTGCAGAAATCCTCCTTAATAAACATCTCATTTTCTAGCACCCCTTAGCTCTCTTTTTGCCTTCCTCTCCTTCCATCTCTTCCCACTTCCCCTTCCCATGCAATAGCTTTTGAATTTGTTGCTGGATTGAAATTAATTTGGCAGCACTTTCTTTACTCGTTTAAAAGATGCATAGTTTCTACATGTTTCATCTTGGTGTAAGGAAAAGACCATCCTTTAGCTTCCTGCAGAAAAACCGAGCCCCAGCTTGACTTCATTGTTCCAGACATGTGGAAAAGCAGCTTTTTATATTGTCCAACTCCTGGAGCTTTGGTTGCTGCTTTGTCTTTGATAAACTTCACAAAAAACAATGATTTAATACTTAGGCACTAGAAATGAGGATTTGTTAGTTCAAAACTTGTGGGGGTATTAGTACCTTGAGGCCATAATGCAAAGACCTACTTTTTTGGTCATGTATTTGGGCCATGGAGAGTCCAAGCATTGGTCATAGTAGTTAGTGCCTTGTCCCATTGGAAACAAGGCCGGGTTTTGGGCCTTGAAGTGTTGGGTGTGGATTATCAGTGACCCTTGTCTGGACAAAGTTTTGACAGCAATGAAGACAAGCCCAAGATCTTTGCCCCATTGTCCTTTGGCCTCATGTAGACATTGAGGAGTTGGAGGAGAGAACTGGGTGTGGTAGCTGTAGGCTTTCTACTAAATCATCCTTCACATTGCTCCTATTTGTCCACAGACAGCTTCACAAGGTGTTTGGGGGTGTTTTCATCATAATTTTTTGCTATAGCTCTAGCAGTGATTTCTTGTGTCTGCCATAGGTGCCTATCCACCTTTGTTTCCTAACCTCTAAAAATCTCAGTTTCAGGGCTGTGTTTTCACTGCATTAACTGAATTGAATCAAGAGTGTAGAAATAAGAGCTCTCTGAGTAGGGAAGTGAGGCATAGAGCCTAGGAGCGCAGGGTCTGAGCTCTAACCCCTAAAAGCTGGAATGTTATCTAGTCTAAGCTAATTATCTAGACTGTTCTGTTGCTTATGGGAATAAGCATTTGGAGTGCAGTCCCTATCCCATTCAAAAGTGGGGCAAAACATCTCCTGAGGTGGACGTCTGTCTCTATTAACTTTTGAAAACAGCTAGATGACTACCTTATAGCAGAGGCTATGTACTAGGTGTAGGTGGCAGGGGTTTGGTAGTAGGGAGGCTACAGTGGTGGTTTCTGCGAGAAGCTGACAGAAGCTTCCCCTCTGTCTGATAGAGCCAATGCCAGCTGGCTCCAAGATATACCTGCTGCTGGCCAAGGCTGAGCCCATCAGCAGTGGTGATGGTGCCTCTAGGATAACATAGTTAAGAAGGGGAAAAAAACCCTTGTGTGATGATCATCGCAGCTAGAGAAAGGAGTGAAACAACTCTGCAGACATGAAGATCACTGAAGGAGGAGGAGAGGCTCCAGGTGCCAGAGCAGAGATTTTGCTTGCAGCCTGTGGTGCAGCCCATGTTGAGGCAGGCCATGCCCCTGCAGTCCATAGAGGTCCATGGTGGAGCAGATATACACCTGCAGCCCATGAAGGAACCCCCCAGTCTATTCCTGAAGTACTGCACCCCATAAAGGAACCCACTTGGGAAGGAATCACATTGGAGAAGTCCGTGGAGGACTGCCTCCCTTGGGAGTGACCCCATGCAGGAGCAGGGGAAAGAATGTGAGAAGTTCTCTCCTGAGGAGGAAGGAGCAGCAAAGACAACATGTAATGAACTGGTCACAGTCCCTATTCCCTGTCCCCGTGCATCACTGGGTGGCAGGAGGGAGAGATTTCGGGAGTGAAGTTGATCTTGGGAAGAAGGGAGGGATGGGGGGAAGGTGTTTTAAGATTTGGTTTAATTTCTTGTTATCCTACTATGATTTGACTGGTAATGAACTAAACTAATTTCCCAAAGTCAAGTCTATTTTACCCATGATGGTAGCTGGTGAGTGATCTCTCCCTGCCCTCATCTCAGCCCACAAACTTTTGTTATATTTTCTCTCCCCTGTCCAGCCAAGGTAGGGAGTGACAGAACAGCTTTGGTGGGCACTTGGTGTCCAGTTAGGGTCAACACACCGCAGCCTAACTTCTCTCTGGCTGCAGTTAGGGAAGGTGATTCCCGTGTGAATCAGTTTGTCTGAGGTCATACAAGGATCTGAAACCCGGAGTCACTGTGCTAGACCAGAGCTTGAGGTAAGAAGAGCTGATGCAGATACTTGCTGCCGCTCTCTGTGGCTGTACTCAGCCAGGCTGCAGAGGGATACTGCGTGCTCTTTGGAGGCTCCTAGTAGCTCTGTGTGCCCCTAGTTACTATTGCTCAATCTACAACAGCCTGCTCCTGGAGCAGCTGAAGCAGGGGGTTTCCGGGTAGTGTCTTTGTAGGGGTTGTCAGAAGGCTTCAAGTAAAACAGCTGCAAAAGGGACTGTTTTCAGTATCAGAACAAGACAGATGGAACATTAAGTGGTGACGCTGGCTACATCAGGCCAGCACAACCAAACAAATGCAACTCCCTTTACAGTGTGAAGAAAAATAGGTTTTAAAGGCATCACTAGCCTCCCCAAAAGCAAACAATGTTGGCGAGTCAATAAATGATGGAGTTCATAAAGCGCCATTTACTTCCCCCTTCGTCTGCAGCAGTAAATTCTGATCAGACTCTTGATAGCTCTCTGGGCTCACAGGGGTCTTGATTTCTGTTTGAAAACCATGGATGATGGTCACTTCTCTTCCCCAGGTTGTCAAGGAAGAGTTGATATGAATGTCAGAGGCAATGCGCTCCTGATGTAAGCAGCAATTCTGTTTCCAGCTCACAACTGTAGACATAGTTGCTACTGCTTGAATTTGACTCATTTCAAATTATTAAAGTAAAGCTGAGCTGGTTTTCTTATTTTTATAGAAAGTACCACTTATATTTCATAATTTCCAAAGTTTTCTTTGAGAGATCATGATCTGTCTGTAGGTATTACACAAGTCCTAGCTGCCGGTAGAGAAGACCAGTGAGAAGGAGGAGAGATGCTGGTGGTTTATACCTAGGGGGTGGAGGCAAGCAAAGCAGTGCTACAGGGTGTTGTGTCAGCACCTAGACCTATGATCTTCAGACATACTGCCTAGCTGCTGCTGAATCTTGATGTCATTTTTTTGACCCATAAGCTTGGCTGCTTCAAAACATTTGCAGTGACCCATCTAGATCTTTAGGGCTCTTGTTTATCTGCTGGCTGAGTCAGAGCATTCGAAACTCATGAGGAACCAGGTCTAGCTCCTTCTCTGCCTTGTTCGAACTCTCTTTCACTACCCTGCTGTAGACCTGGCCACCATGCCACACGTGCATGTTGCAGTAGAGATCCGTCAGGGTCTGAATAGCAATATACAACTTCTAACCATGGTATCACTGTCAGGTTGTCTGAGGAGCAGTGCACCACAGACCTGTACCAATACCATTCTCTGATAGTGATTACAGGCTGTGCTGGGGTATTTGTTTGATTTTTCAAGGTGTTAAAAGTATGCACAGTTTGAGTTCCCAGTGTTATTTTTTTACCCTCTGTAAGATAGCGCTTCACATTACCATTCATCTGCAAAAAGCCATTTTTAACAACTGCAGGTCAGGAGTCTGTTTTTCCTTCCCAGCTTCGGCCCACAGGGATTTTGATGATAACATTTAGTTTCAGAGCTGCGCGCTCTATGAAGAAATGTGATTCAACAGCTGCCCTTCCTGAACTGTGTCCTTAAAGTAGAAGCAAACTTTTTATTAAGCCAGGGGTGGAGGGAAATAGTTTTGTATGTCTGCAGATGGGTTTATGTGTGTGTATATGCACATATGAACAAAGTCTTTGTTTCCTCAGCCAGCTTCTGATTCAAGGTACCGTACAAATCTTGATCTCTGGTCCTTTTTCTGCAGAACCAAGCTGTAAGCAGAGAGGGGAAGCATTGATAATTAAGTAACAGGAGACATAAAAAGTCAGGGTGTGGGTGAGAAGAGGGGTAAAGCACATCCTATTCTGCTGTTCTTTTTTCCATAAGACTGGATTTCACATTCCCACACCCCAGTAGACTTCTGTCTGTTTCAGTGCCAAGATTCAACCTGGTTCTTGCCCTGGCAAGGCTACTTAAGTGCGAAGGGATTGAGGATTAAATGCAGGTAGCTCCTAGATATCCTGAAATACTGCCCAAGTCATCCAACCTGGGCTGTTATTCAGCCAGTTTTCTTTGTCTCTTTGGCTCCCTCAGTCCAGAAGTCTGCTGTCTCTCTTCTGTTTGTTTGGTTTTTTTTTTGGGGGGGGGGGGGGGG